>JAIXND010000771.1:5810931-5865121 GCA_023646645.1 Varanus salvator macromaculatus | reverse complement strand
CTTTTCTTTTCTTTTCTTTTCTTTTCTTTTCTTTTCTTTTCTTTTCTGCATTCTCCAAGTGCCACCAAATCTGTAATTCCAAATTTGCAAAAAGGCAGGCATGATCCCCCCCAACCCCGAATTTAGAAATAATGAAAAAGAAACCAACACCCTTTAAGACAATCACTGAATCTGAAAATTAGTAATAGCTTTATTGTGCACGAATTACAAAAATATTTATTTATAAAATGATTTGTATCCTGGCTTTCAGTTCCCAAAAGCAGTCTTTAGAAGGCTTGCAGGATCAAAAAATACAATGTAAAAACTAAAAAGATAGAATATTAATACTATAATTTTAAAGAGTTCATTGCAGTAAAAGTGGCAATTTATATCGGTTCCAGTACATAAGACCTTTATGTTGTTTGCAGCTGATAAGATTTTTGTTTCCATGTACCTTTTATTACATGGATATTTCAGAGCGAAGTGCATGAGCTGCATGAGGTAGGTGAACCAGCATTTCTCTGGCAGCAAAAATAAGTGGTATATTCACTTGATTTCAGAACAGTTTGGAAATGCAGGTAAGTGCAGTCGTTTCGAAGCAGATGAATATGTGCCTTTCACATACACACCAAGTACAATTCAGTGGTTTACAACAGCTCTCAAAAAGTGTCTCTAGAGTAACAATGGCAGGAACCAGTCTCATCCTGCCAGTGTCTTGCAAGATGGAAGAATTGGGTTTATTGGGCATGACTGAGAAAAGGATGCATTGCAGATCAGTGGGAAAACACCTGCTTTGCTTGTGGAAGGTACTGGGCTCACTTCCCACATCCCCACTCAAAGGACTGGGAAAATTTATGTCAGAGGTCCAGGTTAGATGAGCAAAAAGGTCCGACACAGTATCTGGCCATGCATTCATGTCCAGAAGCTTAACCATCCTGTGCATTCACATTCCTACTCAAAACTGACTTTACTACTTTCATTCTCCTTTGTTTTTCCTTTTTTGGGGTATGTGTGTGTGTCCCCCTTTCCTTGGAGTTAGCTCTCAGCCTGAAATCTCACCAAGAGGGGGAGGGGAAGCATATTAAATTGAGCAATTAGGGAATAGGTTCAACTTCCCACTTCCCAACTGCCCATAGGTAAATGTTTCCCCTTGACATTAAGTCATGCCTGACTCTAGGGGGCGGTGCTCATCTCCGTTTCCTGGCCGAGGGAGCCAGCGTTTGTCCGCAGACAGTTTCCATGGTCATGTGGCCGGCATGACTAAACACCGAGGTGCACAGAACGCTGTTACCTGCCCACCGAAGTGGCACCTTTTCATCTACTTGCATTTGCATGCTTTCGAACTTCAAGGCTGGCAGGAGCTGGGACGGTGCGTGGGAGCTCACCCCGTGTGCAGATTCGAACCGGCGACCTTTCGATCTACCAGCCCAGCAGCACAGCGGTTTAAACCACTGCGCCACCCGCAGTCCCCATCTGCCCATAATATACTTCAAATCACCAAAAACGTTCAGGTTTATAGGAAATAAATAGTGGAACAAATTTTCTGTAACCATCAAGTCTACTTTGGCCTTAATCAGGGATGGGGAACTTCTGGCCTGCTGAGCCACCCTGAGCTCAAAAATACGGGCAAAACTCCCCTTGCCCATACCCTGATCTTTCATCCAAATTATCTTGGATGAAAGATTCAATGTAAAATTGGGGATTCCTGCTAGCTTCCTCTGCCTTGTGTTGTCACAGGTGGGGGAAAGATCGTGGCAGGCAAGGACAAGGTTCCTTAGGTGGATGGAAGGTGTTATTTTGTCTGGGGGGATGTCAGAGGTCATCTGTCCCCTCCCCAAACTAGTTCCTCATCCCTGAGTAATATTTACACACTATTACAGTCTGAAACAATGGGGGAGGGTATTGAAGAATCCAAGATTGTCCCCCAGGCCTGCCTAAATGCACAGGCACATGGTGGGCATTTTGCGAGCGGAGCCGGCTGGAGCCGGGGGTCAGACTAGATGTCCCGGGAGACCCCTTCTGACTTGCTCTGTTTTGCTGTTTCTCAATTGTATCCCTGCCACACACCTGTCAAAACCAAGCAAATTGGATGGAGGGAGCTGCCTCCAAAGAGTTCCTGGGAAACAAAGTTTCATCCTCCTCCTCAGAAAAATCTGAGTTAGATTGTAGAAAAGACCTCCCAAAGAATAAGATATCTCTCTCTGCAAGCCTCACAAACACGGGTGGTTCTCCTAGGAGGTTTGCAATACTGCCAGCATAGGGCAATTCCATCAATAGATTGCCCTTTGGAAAGAAAAGGGGCAGCTACCTGAGACCAGACTAGATGAGATATTGGAGATCCATGGCTGGGTCTCCCAGCTTCTTGAATTTTTGTAAAAAGCAGCTGTGGGACTTCACGATTCAGATAAGGACTGTGGTATGTGGAGAGATGTGGTTTAATCCCTGTCTTCTCATTGTTTTCCTGATGAGAACAATCAGCTTTTAACGTTGCTTTGGATTCAGAGAACATGTGGCCATCCAGGCTCGAGTGTGGCTGTTGTTGAGCCCCAGGTTCTCGTGTGAACGCAGCTGCACTAACAAGCCATGGCTTGTTAACTACAAACACCCCATGAAGGGAACCCATATATTGCTGCTGGGCTGTAAGTTGTGGGTTGCTCACCATAGTTAGCTATCTTGGCTGAGTTTCGAGGTCATGACAATGCACGTTTCACCAACAACCCATGGTTCGATGACAATTCACACTCAGCCCTTGTCACGTTTGAACGTCTCTGGAATGCGCTCCCCAGAGAGGTCCGCCTGGCGCCGTCGTTATTTGTTTTTCGGCACCAGCCGAAGACCTTTTTATTTAAATCATATTTTAATTGTTAATTTGTTTAATATTTATATTTGTTAATTTAGATTGTATTTTAAAGGGGTTTTGCCGAGATGCACCGGGGGGTGGGTGGGTGGGTTTTTTGTAATTGAAGTTATATGTTTAAAATTTTTTATTGTTGTAAGCCGCCCTGAGGCTTTATTGCGATGGGACGGCATAAAAATGGTTTAATAAATACGTAAATAAATAATAAACTATTTGAGAGAGCTGATATGTACCCTTCCAAACAGGCAAAAGGCAGCATCACAGTCCTTTGCCACAAGTTTATGGGACTCATAAGAATAACTTTGCTCAGAGCTGCTTTTTACAAGAAATTGAAGAGATGAGAGTTCTGAGAATGGATCCCTGGTATCTCATCTTGCCTGACTCCACATTCCTGGCCTTTCCCCCCCCAAAGAGCAGTTTATTGACAGAACTGCTCCATGCCTGAAAGCTTGGCTCTCGGCCTTTTGGAGGACCCGTTTTGGCAGTTGCGTACCCTTGCTGCCAGACTTGGGGCATCTTCAAAGTGCTCCTTGCACATCACCTGAGCTTTGCACAACCGCATGTAAGACAGGTCCGTATTTTTGCTAGGAGCCGCGTGTGTCTGTGGGTATCTTGAGACTGAGACACGGTGGCTTCCCACAGCACACGGGATGAGACTGTGGCTATGATGAGATGGCAAACGTAGCTCATATGCTTAGCACTTGGACTGTGCGAAAGAGACAAGCCTTCCGAGTGGTCCTACCACTTCCATTAAAAAAGAGTTGAGCAAAGCGAGAGGTGGGCTGTAATTCTGCAGACATCCATTGTCAAGTCCCCTGCGCTGTTAGACCAGTTAGACCAGCTGCTCAGCCATGCAAGGATACAAGAGCAGGAGTTAAGCAATGGAGGAGGAAAGATGGTCCAGAGCAGGCGGGGGAGCTATGAAAAAGTGGGCGTGATGGCCAGATTGCCTCCTGGGGCTCTAAGGGCCCTCACAGGCCCCGACACTGGCTTTGGGCTACCTACCTGCCATAGATTATCTGGTGGCAGCATTTGGGTTAGCAGCTCTTCATTACTTAAAATTTCCCAAAATACCAGGGCGTATTGGAGCAGACTCTGTGCAGCTGTAGTAAGGTACTCCTACCAAAGAGTTGAGAAGTGCACAGGCGGAGCGCATGGCACCTCTGGCCAGAAATATTTATGGGCGGATAGGAAGCGCCACAGACTCCTGGCAGATGAGCTCTTCACTAAGCTTTAGCCTTTGCTCCTGTCCGGGCGCATCACTCTGCGTATCCCTAAGGATCACCATGTGTGTGGACATCCCTACTCGTCTGATTTCTTGGGATGCAATGAGGACCACCTTTGCCCTGGGAGGCCCCTTTGAGAAGCCAACCAGCAACTGGGGGTTTCTGTAGGAACCTGGTGAGTTTCCCAAGGGACGCAGCAGATACATCCTTTCCTGTTACATGGTGTGGTACATGAAGAGGCCCCATGCCGATTCCAGAAAGCCATCCTTCTCAAGGGTCAGATGCACACAAAAGTGGTGTCTTCAGGCAATGGCTCAGGGACCGCTGGTTGGCACGTTCCTCTTCCTAACTCACAATCATAAGACGCAAGAGGAGCTGTCCTGCAGTGGATCAAAGGCCTGCCTGGCCCAACATTCTGCCTGCACAGTGGCCAACCAGAAGCCCGCAAGGAAGATGCAAGTACAGTTAACAGAGCTTCTGCTCCTGTTCTCCACCAGGTGTGCTCAGAGATATACTGCTTCTGACACAGAAGGTAACATATTCGGTAGCCACCACGAGTTGAGGCCCTGACTTTCCTAGACCCAACACAAGGCTCCATTGACCAAGCCCTCTCCAGCCCTAGGACCTTCCTCCAGCTCTGCAGGCTGCGAGGAGAGCCTTCGATGTGAAGGACTCACATCATCGCACTTAAGACAACCCCGAATTCAATCCCCACCCTGGATTTGCTCATACGGTTACTAAAATGGGATTAAAAGAAGACGACTCCCCATTTCACGAAATAGCAATACTGGTGAAAATATGTTTTTCTCACCGAGTTTTTAAATGTGTGTTTTATTGTTACACATTGGTGTCCTTGAGCATTGCTAACGAACAGGTTACTTCTTGGACATAAGGAGAAATCGAGATGTCTTAGTGGTGAGACATGTTTCTCTACACCTACATCTTGTCCTCCATTCATGGGCCCACAAATCAGCATTTTGCTGTTATTATATTATATTGTGTAATTCACTTAGGGTTGCGCACTTGATGCTCCCAGGTCCCTGGACTTTGAGAGCATCTTGTGCAGGGCAGGAAGAACAGTCCCACCCTGCTTGATCCTTGTGTGCTGCATTTTTGCTAGACTGGTTTTTCACCATTTCAGAATGGAAGAGAGGGAGGCTCATGATCACGTGTACCTTGAGCTCTCCAGTCTCCTCTCCCTTCCCACTGAAATGCCCGCTCCCCACTGCCTCCGACATTGTGTTTCTGATTTCAGAGAGACAGCTGGCATCGGAAAGCTCCGATTCCCTTCCCTGCAGCTTTGGAGTGATGTCTCTAACCTCAGAGATGAGAATCCAGAACATCCTCAGTCAGTTCAGGGCCAGAGGATTGCTCCTTCTGGGAACTTTCAGGGGGTTATGAGTGATCTTCCATCCAGGCACTGCTCAGGACCCCACGTTCTAGCTTCATTAATGCTATAGGATGATTCAAAGGGCCCTTCCCCAGTCATGATGGTCTTCTTCGTGTAAGGAGGCAATCTTTAATAAGGAGCATGTGGATTCAGAGATGTGAATTGCCTCCTTGAGAGTGAACTGGTGCAGTCCAGAAGAGCAGCATTCTCCCAGCTCTTGGTGCATGATAAATGTTATTACCAACTATAGTTGCTCCTTTTAAAAATGAATAGCAGGCAGGGCTGTGTGGACCCAAAATCTGCACAATGGGAGGACAATCCTCTCTTCCCCAACCCACCCGGCTATTGGAACAAAGGGAGTTTTCCTCTAGGGCAAATCGCTTGGGGGATTTTAGTTCAGCCCAAACAGATCTGAAAAGAGAGGGCTACACTCCCCTTTCTGCCCAGGGTGGGCCCAGTGAAAATGGACCCCCTCGGCAGCTGCTGATTTAAAGACAACCACATTGATTTGAGACATGGTTTGCAGCGTGTTTAACCAAACGACTCGTTTGGTCATTTGTTCAATATGCTTTAAAAGGGAGCGGAACATTCTGGCAGTGCCACTTCCGCGTGGTGGCTTGTACCCTGGCCAGCAGTGCAGAATGTTCTCGTGTTTGCATCTGTGTCAGCCATTTCTGGGATTTGTCTCGTCCCGGGAAGACCATCGGTGCAGCGCTGGGGGTGAGGGGCAAGGACCTTTCAGGCAAGTCCTAAAAATCCTGAGAGGAGTGCCGACAGGATCCCGAATTTGTTTGTGTTCCCAGGCAGTCAAGGATTTGGTTGGACAGTTGGCCTGCAAAGCACTGCCATGGCCCATTCTTTCACAAAAGGATACCAAGACAACTACCTGGGCTACCAACACAATAAATAGCCTCCCATTTAATGTCTGTAAAGAAGATAAAATTCTGTGAAGCATTAGGACTCACGACACTGCTATTGAACTTGGTAATGTTTACTCTACTTTGCTGTCTATTTGGGGCCCCCACATTCACCCATCACCAAATTTGGAAATGCATTTCCCCGTGAAATCGCACATCATAGGCTCAGGCGCAGATCAGATGGGTCTGAGGAGCAGACTTTGGAGACAGAGTCAATGTCAGATACCAGATTTTGAAGTTCAAACTGAGTTTTAGGTTCTAAACTAATGCTCACATCTGGGAATACTTGTAAATGATGGCATTGAGTAAGTTTGTAAGTATTGGTGAAACTGTCTTATTTTCTCATTTTCTATCTATTTAAAATTCGAGGGAACAAAATCTCTTACAACTATTTTTTTCTCCTTCAAATGCTTTCATGAAGGTCACTGAAACGTAGAGGTAGGACTACCTTTCCCCCTGCGATTCACTTGGCATGCCAGTATTCAAGATTACAGCTAGATTCAATTGTGGGGAAATATTCTCCAGTTTCACTTGGAAAACCTACATGTCACCATCTGAATTTCAAAATTTGAACTACTTAGTGAATCACACAACCATGCAGGTACACAGAAGCCTTTGCTGTCCCATTTACCCACTTTCTTTACCCCATAGCACTTGGAGGGCAAGAGCAATGGTGCCAGGTGAAGGATGCTTCCCAAACATGGGCACTTCAGCAACGAAGTTCCAAGGAAACAATAGAGTGGTTGTAAAGAACCAAGCAACGTGATCTGTTTAGAAAAAAAGATTTTTTCCCACCACTGGATTAGAAAGTCTGGCTTTTATAGCCACTTTAAGATTCTGGTGCTTTGGTTGCGCTCTCTCTCTCTCTCTCTCTCTCTCTCACTCTCCCCACCACCTCCATTAATCATGAGAGTCCATCTCCAAAATCAGGCATAGCTGAAGTATTAAGCATCTCTACAACTCCCGTTTTGAAGTGTTTGGATTAAATAAGACCCCCACAGTTTGAAACATCAACACACTTGAATATTTTTCCTTGATGAATTCCCCCTTGCCCCTTTAGCCAAAACATTTCTTTCTTCTTACCCCTCCCAGATAATAGCCCAAGTGGCAAAACTCACGTAAGAAGCTCTTTCTTGATCTCCTTGGAAAGGAACTTAAGTTTGAAGTTGGTTAAGGTGATTTCCCCAGGATACTTCCTTTCTTCAAAAGTTTCTTCAGGTATTTCCTGATCATCTGCTTCAGAAGAGGCGAAAGAACGGACTGCAGGCTCCGACTGCAAGAGATGAGCAAAGGAGGTGTGGGAGTGGTGGACAAGCAGAGCAGTCCACAGAAATATTTTGGGAGCAGGCTGTAAAAACCACAGACGATTCTTTAATACCCGTTAGTGATCTTCCACCCATCACCAGGCAGTCTCTAAGACCACAGACACAGAGAAACACAGAAACAGAGCAAGTCAGAAGGGGTCTCCCGAGCCATCTAGTCTGACCCCGATCTACCATGTGCATGTCCAGCCTATCCTTGAACGCCCTCACCAATGAGGCTTCAACCACCTCCTGTGGAAGCCCCTTCCACACCCTGGGGGTCCTGACTGCCAGGAAGTGCTTCCTGGCATCCAAAATGAACCTTGGCTCCCTGAGCTTTGCTCCGTTGGAGTGCGTCCTGCCTTCCTCTGCAGGGGAGAACAGGTCTCTACCCACCTCCATGTGACACCACTTTACGTACCTATATGTCACCAACAGATCCCCTCGGAGTCTCCTCTCCCCCAGACTGAAGAGACCCAGCTCCCTCAGTCTCGCCTCATACGGCATCCCCTGCAAACTGGCCACCGACCTTGTGGCCCTTCGCTGCACTGACTCCAACCTGGCTATATCCTTTCTGTAATGAGGGGCCCAAAACTGAGCACAATACTCCAGTTGTGGGTGCACCAGAGTCACATAGAGTGGCAGTAACACCTCTCTTGACCTAGAAGCCACACTTCTGGCTATGCAGCCAAGGGTGGCGTTTGCTCTCTTATAACGTAGGATACCATTGGATTCATAGCAAGAGCTTTGCAGAGCAATTACTAGCTCCATACAAAATGTCTCTCAAGGGCAGAAGAGGGGCTACTTGCCTACTTCCCTCAGGAGGTTCATAACCTTCCCGGACTGGCTATGGGATGCACGTCCTCTGCCACCTGCAAGTATAAAAGCTATCAGGCTGCTGGCTTTCAGAGAAGGAGGGAGCCAGTGTGGTGTAGTGGTTAGAGCATGGGACTGGGACTCAGGCGATCCGGGTTCGAGTCCCCGCTCAGCCATGGAGCCCACTGGGTGACTTTGGGCCAGTCACAGACTCTCAGCCCAACCTACCTCACAGGGTTATTGTTGTGGGGCTAAGATGGAGGAGGAGAATGGTGTAAGCTGCCTTGAGCCCTTTGTAGGAAAAAGGCAGGATATAAACTGAAAAATAAATAAATATCTCTATCATGCCCCAGATCTCGGGGTTATCTGGCTACAGCTAAAAGGCAGAGGCCATTGCTTCAGCCTCACATGCACGAGGCGTGCTTTTCTGCATTTTTTCCACTGCACCCCCAGTTCGGGGGCCCTCGCTCCTGTCGCCGTTTACCTCCTCGGGCTCCTCCTCCCGCTGTCGATTTGGTTTGGTGTAGTCAATGGGGCCGTCCCATTCGTCCTGGCGGGACGTGTGGCTCGACTGGGGTGAGGTCATGGTGCTGCTCGTGGCACTGTTGCTGTTTTGGCGCTGGGACACATCCGGGGATTTGATGCTGGGGCTGCTGCAGCAGCTGCTGCTGCTGGGGAAGGCGCTCTCACGCTTGCGGTGCTTGTTCATGCTCAAGTCCAGCGTTCCGTTCTCATCCACTTCGATGTCCATGGACTGCAAGGTTGGACACAGCAGACGTGACCACCTGCCCGCAGCCACTTCCACCCCTGCTTCTGCAAACTTGGCCTCCTTTCTCAGCATCGCGTGGAGTGCACCCCCCTCCCACCCCCCAGACTGGATTGCTGGCTGACCCGGAAGCGACAGGTCTATTTGAGGTCTGGTTTCAGTGGGATTTTGCTCCCCCTTGGATCTCCTTCAGATACTGAGTGGACCCCCGGCAGTTGCTTGCAGGAGCTCCTGGCAAGCGGGAATCTTAAAACTTGATCGGGACATGTGTTGGATGAACTGGTGCTTCTGTGTGGGACTGTCACATGAGATGCCCATGACTTGCACAACCACAGCGTGTACAGCCCTGTGCAAATGCAAACCACACTAACCAAATGCACACGGCTCACACGAAGCTGCCAGTTCAGTCGGAACGTCCATGTGGTGTTCACTGTATCAGTTGTCCATCGATGACCCTGTGCAGCTGGATACCACGTATCCACAGGAGGTCTATGGCCTGTGACATGGGGGACAGGGACCATCCCACACACAGCTTGGGGTAGGAGGAAAGTTGAAACAAACCCTGTTCCAAAGAATACTTTATCGTTTGGTGAACATCTGATTACACTAACCTCCTACATTTACTAAAAACATGTTTTGTTTCAAATCACTATGATACTGACAGAAAAGGATTAAAGTATTGATTTTTTTAAGCTCAAAGGCTATAACCAAATTTGGCATCTAAAGTCAAGCAAATATTATCCAGCTTTGTGTCTCCTCAAGTCAACATCGTTTATAGAGGCTACAGCTAGAGTTGTGAGAGAAATCTATAACAGATTCAGTGTGTTGGGATTTCTATGGCCCCAACCTGTGGATTATGCAGTGGATCCACTTTTCCTGAACTAACGGATCCCATGGATTTAAAGATTGTTCTGCTTTCTGTAATTTTATGTAAATTTATTTATAAACACATAAAAACAAAGCTATTGAACAAAAATGTACACCCTCCACAACATATCAAAGTGTTAAAATGTATATTTTGGGGGCATTTGTGCATTTCTGGAAGTGTGAATTTGTTCAAATATATACCAACCTATTTGCAGAAAATCCAATTCTGTCAGTAAATGAATAACAAGATGAATCTGTGAAACCAGATGCAACATGTTTATCCAAGTCCGTCTATCCCTAGCTGCAGCTGACATACCAAAGTTGACTAAAAGCTGCCCGAGGAGGGCTAGGTCTAAGAACATCAGCAAGCAACATACTTGATCTTCACAGGGGAATTCCATTAACACAACTTCTGAAAGTTATAATACAACACTTCCACAGTTACCCATGTTTTATAAAGTTCAAGTTCCAATACTGTTGTGCATTCTTTATGGCACTGGCTATGAAAATGTACAGAAACTTCAGTTGGTTTAGGATAAGGTGTGAGGCTATCTTGGGAAACACAATGCTGAGCACATGCCACTGGTGCTTCAAAATGTTTACTTCCAGGGTTTTTTTTAAAAATAAAATTTGTATGCCGTCCATTACTTCCATCTCTGAATGGCTTACAACATTAATCAGAATAAAATAAATTAACTATTCCACGCTGGCTGAAAATCCAATAAAATACAAACAATAAAATCCAATTAATAAATATTAAAATATTGATCGAATAAAAATTTATTGACCTGGTGCTGAAAAACATGTAATGATGGTGCCAGGCGGACCTCTCTAGGGAGTGCATTCCATAGTTGAGGCGCCACCGCAGAGAAGTTGGTTTGTAGGTGCTTTAAAAATGCAACTTTTGATCTCGAACATCTGATCGGTATAAACCTGACTAAGTTCACCAGTTCAGGCCAAGCTTCAGGAGCCGACTTCCTTGGAATGTGTCACTCTCACAGCTCCCCAGCTATGGAAAACTCTAAAGTGGGCATCTAAAATCCCGTGCCTTCCTTTCGGTGTCAGGCGAAACCCTTTTTGGTCTCCCAATATTTTAATTGTTAACCTGTTTTATTTAGTGGTTTTATATTTTAACACGGGATGCTGTACAACTGCAAGTGTTACTCTTATTTCTGTTTTTTATTCTATTTTATTAATCTGGTGTAAACTGTCCCGAGAGGTCTGTGATGGGAAGGTACAAAAAAGTTTTAAACAAACAAACAAAAAAACAAACAGACAGACAGATAAATAAGAGCACCCAAGTGCTTCACCCCAGTCCCCCAAATATGGCAGCTCGGCTCGCACTCACCTTGCTGGGAAGATCTTGCTGCTTGGTGCTGAGATTCTCAGGCATTTCCCAGCAGCGTGTGGAGAGGTTCAAGATGGCAGTGGCGGCCATATGTGCGGCTTCGGCGTCGTGGCAGTAGTCGAAGCCTGTGGATGAAGACGAAGCGCTCTTCACGTAACTGCTGGAGGGACTGTGGCCCGGGGAGGAGGCCTTTGGAAAAGGTTTGGCTGCAAAAGGGGAGCAAGACAGGTGGGGGTGAGGCACAGCGGTTGCTAAAGGACCATGTGCAAGCAAATCATTCCGGTGCAGCTGCTTCAGAGGCAGGAGTGTCATTGAGGATCCCAGTTAGGGGTGGGGGGCGTGGGGGTGGGAAAGGGACCCGGCAAGATTCAAAGGCAGAGTATTGGCCATTCTTGAGGTTGAACTGCGGATAAAGGCAGGATGTTGCAGGAGCGAATACTAAAGCCAGGTTATCAACAAAGGACAATCTTGCAGGAACCCCTTCATTTTTCAAAAACTGGGATTCGTCTGATCATTATGAATATCTGAACACATGGCCTGAGTGGATTATAGACATGCAACAGCGGTTGCTCTCCGAACTGGTCAGAGATGTAAAGATGCTGCAGTAATTCAGGTTTTCGTAATCCAAGTTAGATTCGAGTGATGTATTGTATGCAGTAGCTGCCCTTGACTATTTATAAAGTTCTGTGGCCTAGAATAGGGCAGCCAGAATGTTAATTAGACACACTGATCTGAGAATTTCTTCACCGTGCTAAAAGAGCTGCCTGCCCGTACATTCTTGGCTCAAATTTGTGTCCAGCTTAGCTTAGGAATCACTATGTCAGGAACATTTGTCTGTCACCCCCCCAGCCCCCCACACACACTCTTAGATAGCACTTCAAACCATGTTTCTACTCCCAGCCACTGGCTGTTTGAAACTACATTGTTTTGTCCATTTTTGTATTGCTTCTTCTCGTCTATTATTAATGCAATTTTTATGTTTATACTAATTATTTTTATATCAGTAAGCGCCTTTGTGCACTGGCTTAAAGAGGAAAAGCAAGATCTTTTGAAAAGATACAACAAAGTATTTTAAAAGGTCCCTGATAACTCCAGGTGGGACTAGAAAAAATTCCTGGAGAGTGATTGTCAGTCCGTGTTGCTAATTCTGGAATGGATGAATTAAAGGTCTGACTTTCTATAGTACAGCTTCCGATGCGTCAATGCGTACAAAATAAGATGTGGCCTGAGACATATTGTGTGGATGGGAGACATCCCTAATATAGAGCTTTTGTGCAACAAATTCTGTACTTTGATTACACTTGCAAAGTAGACATAGTCAGTAAGTTTAGTGGTCTACTCAGAACCCTTTAATGCGGGACTTCATAAAAGTTACTTTGGCATTCCAAATTCCCTCTTCAAAGACTCCTGAGTAAACCTAGCAACTGTGGCATAAGCCGACAGGCATAGTTATGGATTAATAACTGCTTAAACCACAGGAACCAGTGAGCAGAGTAGGAATAAATGGACAGTTTTCACAATGGGGGGATTGAACAGTGAACTGCTGGATGATACCAAATTGTTTAGAATGATGATGACTCAAATGGACTGTGAAAACTCTAATCTAGATGAACTGGTAGCAAAATGGTAAATAGGATCCATGCAAGTAGATGCAAGGTGACCCACACTGGGGCAAAAACACCCCAGTGTGTTTGAGAGGGTTCGAACGGGCTCTGGCTAAGTAGGAACGAGATGTTCTTGGGGAGATAGTGGTGGCTTCAATGAAAAGAAAACCAGTGTGTGGCAGCTATGAAAAAGACAAATTCCTTGCGATGGATTATTGGGAAAAGGACTGGAAATAAGACTAGCAGCATAACATCCATATACAAATTTGTGGGGTGGACACTTTGTGATGAACCCATTATGTATCTCTCTCCATTTCGAATTATATTATAGGTATGGAAAAATGGTTTAGAAAAAGGCAACCAAAAACATCAGGAAGTTGGATTACTTCTTCCATGAGGAAAATGTTTTGTTCAAGGGGAAAAAGCAGTAAATGTGAACATGACTGGAATTATGCGTGTTTTTCTCCCACTTTAAACTCAATAGTTGTTGGATGACATTAATTCACAGTAGCCTCAGGGCAGATAAAAGAATTTCCTACAACGTTCAAGGAATTGGTTGCTGGAAGCAGTGACACCGCTGGTTTGGGTTAAAAGGGAGTAACAGATTTCTGGAGAGTCCCGTAATATTGGCCTTGGAGACTCTAGGCCCTGGGCATGGCCGGATTCAACGGGCATCCTTGCTGTTGGGAAGCAAAGGAGAATTGGTTTTGCCTCTGTGCCCAGACTGTGGGTTTCCCAGAGGCATCTAATTGACCACTGAGAGAACTGGTTGCTTCCCAGCAAAACTCTTATGTTCTCAACCAATGAAATCCACCCATGAATGATGGCCGGGGAGGGAAGGAACTCGGCTGTCGGAGAGGATGAGAAATTTATGAGCAGGTCCAGTGAGGTGAAAGGTTTACCCACTAAGTGAGAGCACTGTCAAGTTCCCAGAACAGTACAATCTTCTCCATTAAAACTATTGCCTCTGGGGAATTCAGGATGGTGGTGGTGGTGGAGGGGGAGAGATGAGCCCTTCACCTCCTTGTTCTTTTCCCTTTCCTCATTTGCTGAGATGTGATTAGCAGGGATGGAAATCATATTTCCAATCATCTTTGCCTTGCAGGAATAAAATTCACCCCTCCCCAGCAAAATGGGTTGGATTCCTCCTCCCCAGGAGAACAATTACACAAAGATGCCCATAAATATCTCTCTGTAAAACTACTCTCAATATCACTTCATGTTCTAAGCAGAACTCAGGATGAGGCTCTTCAGACAGTGAAATACTTGATCCCAAAAGCCGGGGTCTGTGGGACTAATTGAAGCAGGAAGAAAGTTTGTCCTGTGATGAGGTGGTGATGGTGGAATAGCCCAGAGGGAATTTAGAGGAGTGAAATGGCTAAGCACTTCCTTTCGTACGGGTCTCCGAGCTGAATTTAAACTCTTCCCCAGGCTATTTCTTAAGGACATAAAGGGCTGTCAGAATAAATTACACTCACTTTCATCTAACAGCCAATCCATCCCTCATAATTCTTGGATTTAGTGTTGCCCAATGATAGGATGGAGGAAGGAAGGAGAGACAAAAGGAAGTACTTTTGTACACCACACAATATTAGCTGGTGGAATTTGCTGCCACAATATGGAGTCATGATCAACAGCTTTGCTCTGGTTTTGTTTTGTTTTGGTGTTTTCAGAGGATGAATTTTGGAATTCCTGGAGGATGATTCTGTTGATGACTACTAGCTATGAATGTGAAATGGGATCCCCATATGCCTCTGATGACACATGCTTCCTATGAGCAATGTGGAAGGACCGTTACTTTGTCCATGCGCTTTGAACATCTGGTGGGCCCAGCGTTGGTTCCAGATTTGGAAGGTGCTTGGGCAAGCCATCCTCCACCAGCGCCCTCGCCCAGGCAGTCTTCTTTCTCCCTGTCATTGTCATCAGTTGCCACTGCTCTCCATCTTTTAATGGCTACCACTGCTTGTCAGGCAGAGAGTGAGTAAGCAAGTATATTTACTGCTCCCTTCTCTTAGCTGGCCAGAGAAAGAAGCAGCTGAGCAACCAGATGGCCAATGTGATGAAGAGAGCACCTGCAGTCGTATGGACCTCTGGCAGGTGCTTAACCATGCCTAGCCTTGAAGCTGGCTGGTGAGGACCAGTACTGGAAGCAGGAACCTGGATCCAGTGGACCCGTGGTCTGATCTGGTAGGACAATACTTATGCAACAATAGCAACAACAACAAGCAACAACACCCCCTTCAGGGCATTCCAAACTACTTCACACGACGAGTCCCAACTTACATTTAAAGGCTTTAGGTGAGGTTTCGCTAGACTGAATCTTTGGGGCAAGCATGCGTTTGCCAAAAACCTGAGCATCAAAACTTGCATAATCGAAGGTGACCTTGGAGTATTTCTCCAGCTCCTTGGCCAAGTTGGCCCTTGGCGTGGTGGGAACCATATTGGGCCTGTAGCTCCCATACTGAGGCACCTCCAGTTGCTTCACAAAGCACATTGGCCTGAGAAGAAGGACGAGAAAACAGAAGATCGGCATTTTTGCAGAACATTTGCATTGAGGGGGGAATTTTGTGGGATGTGCTTTGGCAGCGTATTTCTTTGGGGAGGCTTGCAACTCTTTCGAAAGACAAAATAATATGCTATTAATTTTGAATTATTTCATTAAACCAAACAAAGCTTTTGATTGCAGCAGAAACGGGATATGACATTACTTTGAAGTCAATGTTCAAATCCACAGTTTTTGAATAGAATTCCCTACTTGGAACATAGAAAGTCTGGACTATTATAGTTTGTAGGGAAAGCACATGGTAATCTTTTAGAGATGGAACATAAATATCTTTTGGGGGAAATACGATATTTGTTATACATTACATAGTCACATATTCTTTTAGATATAGAATAGTAGCTAAGGGACTAAGTGCAGTCCTTCGCATGTATTTTGAGAAGTCAGTGCTATCAGATTCAATGGGACTTCCTCTGAGGTCCATGTGTATATTCCTCACTGTCGTCTGAGTTAGGAATCAGGAAGCCATAGGTCCACCTCACCTGAACTGATCGGTGGGACCTAGGCAAGACAACCTTCCGGCTCTGCAGCAATGCAAATAACTGCTGATTTACCTTACGACCTTGTGCAAAACCCTTCAAGCACTTCAAAGCGCTATAGAAATTCTAGCTATTCTTATTATGGGGTTAGCAATAGGGTGTCATGTGTCTTGCATGCATTATTCTTCTATAAGCTATGTAAACATTTTAAACAGGGTTCACAATTTGGAAAACACCATTTTGCATTTCCTAGTCCTATTTGGAAACAGTCGTATGTTTTCTTTAACCAATATTTCCAACCACCCAGAAACAGGAAGAGAAGTCAAGTATTAATGTAAATGAACTTCATTTTTCCTTATTATTCGAGCTGTAAGAAGTGCCTGTCTCAGTTTCTATTCATGCACTGCTAAGCTGGCTGTTATCTAGGCGGCATATTTCACATGGTCAGACAGTAAACAGACTCTTTAGAATGCGCAATACAGTTGTTATCCATATTAACACATTTTCTGAACATTTCCTTCCAGGCTGTTTTGAAATATGTTTCTTAAAGAATAATTCTGGGTGTCAAAATACCAGTGATTCTCCCTGCTCCAGTGCCAGTTCTGATCCAATTTATTCCCCACCCTGTGTCTGATTTTTAGAAAAGTGAAAAGAAATAGCAGACCTAAGTATGATTCTTTCATATGTCAGGTTGCTTGGGGTTCAGAAGCTAATGGAGGACAGGCAGTTACAAAGTCAATGGCCCAGCTGCTTAACCTAGGAATTGTGAGAGCAATTGTTGTCTCTGGTTTTGATCAATAGATAAGATCAATTCCAACAAACTGTGGGCAATTGTTGGGTTAGCCCTGGCCTGTTTAACCCCTAAACAACAGGGTTGTTTGATTTGGTCATGATGAAACAACCCATGACTGTGGCATTAACTGGGTTAATTTCCAACAGGCTTGCTTACTCCCCCACACCCTGGCCAACTCCTGGGTTAAACAAGCCAGGAATTGAGCATTACATGTGAACCAGGTCAATGACTATAAAATACAGCAGACTGAGAAGAATGGCTAACACAGTGTATTGGAGGGTTACTATTTAAGAGAATCCCTAATTTCAGCCACAGGATTTTGGAGGATATGTAATTGTCTCACTTCCTGCCACTAATTGCAGAATGGATCTCATAGGCTTGGGTTTCAGATCGAGAACCAGGTGCCTTTGCTAACTGTTTGTACTCCTAATACCTTCTCCTTCCCCACCCAATCCTTACTAGTGTGTGGGTACTAATTGTCACCGATGAGTCTGCCTATAGAACCAAGGAGTGAGAATTGTTCCAGATTAATCACAGGGGAAAGTGGGCATGCGGCTTCCACTCTGGAACGGAAGGCAGCTCTCTGGTCTGGAAAACACAACGGGTAGCTGGCTGAGGAGGGGCTGACAAAGAGCAAGCCTGTTAAAAGTGGCTGGTCATTAATTCGGGCCAAGTTCCACTCCTGAAAGTCGCACAGTCTTGGAAACAAAAGGGCATTGTTGGATGCGTTCACTGAACGAAAAGTGGACAACTGGCTTGCGACTTTCCGCCACCTCCTTGTTATGTCATTATAATGGCTGTAATTCTCTGGCAGTTTGCATTGCAATGTGATTGGTATGGATGCTTCTTGCTCGCATAGTTTAAAACACTTTGGCCTGTTGTGTTACCATTAATTCATTGTCCTGCGTGGCCTTACTAGGAACATCAATTAAAGTGTTACTGGGCTGTTGGTCGGCTTTTTTCTTTTTTCTTTTTGCATTTGATGGTAAGAAAAGCATCCGCAAAACCAGGGATGTGCTAATATTTGCCCAAGTGGCAAGAAGCTCTTCTTTCAGAGATGCCACGTGATTATAGTATATGGGAAGGGAACCCCAATGCATTGAAATTATTATCATTATTATCATTATTATTATTATTATTATTATTATTATTATTATTATTATCATCATCATTTTGGTCAGGCTTGATTACCTGAGTATCCGATCAGAATTTGAGTTACTCTTTGAAGGGTCACCAGTCGGGGGCTGCTGCTTCTCGTGAGATTTGGCTAGTTTTTCAGCAGCTGCAATAGGGCAGCCAGATAAGCTGTTGCAAGGAGGAGAGAAGGAACAGCAAAATGGAAAGCCAGCAAACGAGAGAGAGAGAGAGAGAGAGAGAGAGAGAGAGAGAGAGAGAGAGAGAGAGAGAGAAGTTAATCCAACAGTGCCGAGTGTTTAAAGTACTTCCTAGACATTAGCTTGCTGCAATTGTTACAAGTCTGTATAATGAGTCACCTGCCTGGAGAGGTGGTGGGCTTTCCCACACTAGAGTCATTCAGAAAGAAACTGGGCAGCCCTCTGAGTGGGATGGTGGGACTCGGTGTCCTGCACCAGCAGGGGTTGGACTTGATGGCCTTCATGGCCCCGTCCAACTCTACTGTTCTATGATTCTATGATTACTATTGCACTTCAGAGGCAAGGCATGGCTTCCTTTTGGTCTGGTCCTTGCACTGGGCAGAGTGGGGCACTCATCTGGTGGCAGAAGCTGTGGGGCCCGGAGCAGTGGGAAGATCCTGGAGAACAGGTCTCTGTGCTAGGTCTCCTCGTGCTCCATCAACTAGCTGGCCGCCCGCAGGAACAGCTCTCCAGCGGAAGAATGCTGCAGGGAGCAGGGGGCCGTCATCCTGTCCTTTGCGTTGTGCAGCAAGATGCCTTGGAGTGGCCTCAGCTCGCCTAAAGCTATCTAATAAGTTTGTGGCAGCAGCGAAAGCAAAATCTGGGACTCCCTGGCTTGCAGCTTGGAGTTTTAGCCACCACACTCATTTTGAGCAACTGCAACAGAGGTAGGAGCTACATCAAACCCATAGACCGAGACTCAATTTCAGCTAGTCTGGACACAAAATCTTAGTTTCCAGGATCTAGTAATCCACGTTTCCAGGATGTTGTAAAAAATGACCAGCTCATTAGGGGTTGCCAGGTTACAAACTATATATAGTCATCCATTCCTTGTTGTGCCCTGCTGCTTGCTTCTTTCCTTCCCCGTGTCTGATGCGAGGCAAGATGGCGTCTCCGTTAGCATCAGTAGGAGACCTGGGCTGGAGGAGCGGCACAATAACAGGAAACTGAGTGCCAAAACGGATAGCGAGTGAATCTGCCAGATTCCAACTCGGATGGATGGACTTGCTCAGAACCCTCCGCTCAGTTTCAGAGGAACGGGTGGCTCATGCCCTAACCTGCTATTCCGCAGGAACTGCAAGGCAACTTCTGGGACCAGCGCATGCAGTCCAGGCTCTTGACAGCATGGTCTCAAAAGGGAGCAGAGCACTGGGAAGGACCCCTGCAGGAGGCTGTATTGCGGAGGTTAATACATGGCTGGGGTGGCCGTAAGTTGACGGCACATAACAGCAGCACGAAATACATGGCTCATGCCACAAGTCCCCAGAGGCTAAGGATGGAGACAGATGACACAGTCCTTGAGAGCCGAAAATGATCTGAGGGAGTTTTCCTTCCCAGAAGGTACACAGATTTCTTTTGGCCCACTGTCACTTCCAGGCTTTGCATAATTTTGACCTGTGCAAACCTGGTGGCTACAGAAGGAGAGGAGTGTCCTGAACACGCTTGGTTTCCTCTTGTCTGTGTCTGCTAGTAAGCCAGTCCCTTCTTGTTGCAACACTACATTTTTAAAGGAATATCCCTTCACCATCTGGGCATCTTTTCAATGTTTTAAATGGGTTCAGAGTTCTTGGAAGTGGCTTGCACTGTGCTCTTTTTGCTTTGTACAGCTTGGTTTTTCTGCCTCGGGGGGTGGTAGGACCACAAGTGCTGAAAATGGGGCCAAAAGGCTTCCTGAGAGTGACGACAGGACAGGCTGACATGCCATTAATCACTCTCAGGAACACAGTATTTAAAAGCATACGCTCTCTTTGGGCAGTCTCCCTATCGCGGCGTCCATGTTTTCCCCTCCTGCTGGGCTTTTCTACATGATACACTTGGTGCATGCTTGCAGGGTTGTTTACAGGCTCTTGGGAGGATGTGCTGACCCTCTTGTTTTGCGTCTGTTTGTAAACAGCACGTTCTGCATGTTTTTAGAGCAGGGAAATTGGGTAATATTCCTGAGGTTGGAAGACAGGATGATATGCTCTTGTGTAGCTGTGCTACTCTGCTACAGTGCAGTACCACCTAGAGGCTATGTAGTGGCAAAGCAGGAAGGAAACTCCTCTGGTAGTACCCAGAACGCGTTTTTTTTTTTTTTAATAATGAAACCGGCAGTAGTTGTAGTGGAGTGACAGTCTCATGCGGAAGAATCCACAAACTGCCTGGGAATGATTACGACCTGCATTCACTGTAGCCCTGTTTTCAATGTGCGCAGCGAGAGCAGCATGCGATAGCATTTGTATCAAAAAAGAGATGGGAAAACAAAAATAAAGTGACCCATCAGCCCTTGGACCACTTGTGGTCAAGTGCAGTAGGAATAGGCAGGCAAAGGTCTGACATGCGCACCGGTTTGTTTCTCTGTGTGGATGTGTGTGTGTGTGTGAGTGTGTGTGTGAGAGAGAGAGAGATCAGGTGAGTCCATACCTACTGATTACCAAAGGTGGAATGTAATCCATTTACACAGCACAAGTAGTGATCCCCACCTTTCAAACCCACTTATATTAATTGCTTTCATTAACCATAGTTTCATGCTACAGGAATTCGTAGGAGGCACCAGAAGAAAGCTTGTGTGTGTGTGTGTGTGAAATCAAACATCTTCCCCAAGACAACTAATTCACCTCATCCCCTTGCTAAATCCACAGGCACTTTTCAGATGCTCACCTATCTCCTAAAATTCCCTTTGATACCCTTCCCAATACTATTTTCTTGTGCTGCCAGTGTGAACAACCCTTGTGCCTTCTCCCCTCCCGTCCCTTTCCTGTCCCAGAGGAGGAGACCGGAAGCATCCCTTCCAACCTCAAATTAACCCAAGCTCCTCCTGATGTCTAAACTCAGAGAACTGTGGTTTGCTTAAATGAGGGCGTCCGAACAAGTCAGGTTCTACAGCCATGCTTGGATCTTCCTGCTCTCCCTAACTATAATCCAAACTATCCACAGTTCCCCAAGTTTGGGCTTCAGCAGGAACAGCTCCATTGTGAGGGCTCTTGTCCCCGCAGCAAAAGGACTCACTCCGCCACCATCGGCAGCCTTGCCAGGGGGGTGAAAGCGTTCCCTCCCCGCTGGAGTTGCCACACAAACCCCTTTCGCTGCTCGAGACTGCAACGGTGCCACGGAGCTCCACCCTCGTGGCCCAGGGGTCGCGTGATCTTGCCACGTGGCTGATATAGCAGGAACTGTTGGCCACCGGCTGACATCTCACGAGAGCTTTGGAGCCCCTGGTTGAGCTGGCCACAGAACTTACTAAATTCTCGGGGCATCTCGGGGCTGGGCTGGGAGAGGGGAGTGGCAGAATCCACCACTCTGTGGCTACTTCTTTATAGGTGGGCAACTCTGACTGGACCTGTGGCTTGTTCGGAAATGGAAACAAACTTCCCCATCCCTTTTCATGGTCAATAGAGAGGAAAAATGCCGAATGCAAGAGCTAGAGGCTCACTGAGGTCTTTCACGGAGCTGCAAACCAGAGTTTCATGTTATATGAACCTCTGTGCCATGGCCTCTTTCTAGCCTCAAATATATTTTTCCCACTTTCCCCCTTTCTCTGCCCCAGGTCTATCATCCCCCAGATCAGCCAGGCATCTATGATAAACGTACCACCCATCCGGCCCAGTTTCTTAGTGCAATGTGGTTACTAGGACTGAAATTATACAGCGCTCAAAGCTTCTGGCAACTGTGATATCCTGAGCAGCTTTACAATTAGCCGAGGAAAACCCGCACCTTTGCTATGACATGACAAGAACGCAGGGGAGCACGTACCTCCGGTGTGTGTTGCGATTGCTGTTCACGTGTCCCTGTCCGGTGCACCCAGGTGTCGGGCATTTTAATACATTCTCGTGCATGGCCAAGACTTTACAGTGAAGACAGAAAGGAGAGAAATGGTGAAGAGCCAACAACATGATTAAGTAGAACAAAAAGAGAGCAAACCAGGTCTCAGTGCAATGGGTTTCCTGGCAACCTGCTGGGATATGGAAGTCTCAAATTAGCACGAAAGATCTCGCAGCCCTGCAATCTTCTCCAGCTTCGTCTGGCATAAATGTCCAGACCACTTGGCAGAAACATCCCGAGCAGGTGCAGCATAGTGGTTAAGCACGTGAGCTGTGAGCCAGGAAGCTCTGTCTGGTTTTAGGGTTGGTCTCAGCATTCCCTGATTTCTCTAATAGAGCTGGGGAAATAGTTTGGAAGGACTCGAAGCTCAGCAGATGCCTCCGGCAGCATTATCTAGACAGGGGGCCTTCGAAAAACCTTGTGCAAGTTGATCTGATCCCTTTGTAGGACGAATGAGTACAAATGTTTAGTTTTTAAAAAGATACTTTAAAAATGTATTTTTCGTAGTGCTTCATTACGGTTCCCTGCCTATCTCTTTCAGGTACTTTTAAGTGATTGGAATGGTATTTGCTTTCATCCATAGTCTCTGATTTTTTTTTAAAAAACGATTCTAATCTTACTGCCTCCTGCAGGGATGACCTTAAAAGCAAAGAAAATAATTTGTTTTACAGTTCCTTGGAAAGCATACGGCTTGCATTATTATTATGTTTTTAAAAACACACATCACAGATGACAGAGAATAACTGATGTCTTGTTCTCTCATCCCCCACCTCCAGGTCTGCCACCTTCGAAATGAACTGCTAAGATGGGGGCTTCTTTCTTTATTATCATAAGCACAAACAGAGTTTCTTGTGATGCAGTTTCAAAAGAAATTATTTTAAAGGAAAAGGACTAAACATTTATCCTTTGGGGAGAAATTAGTATATGAAATGTCTTAATGCCACTTTCTACTTTCTTATTAATGCTTGGGAAAACATTATAAAAGTGACCATTTAAATTCCGTTGTATTTGCCACATTTGCTCTGTCTCCCCCCCCCCCCCCCCGCGCCTCCAATTGCTTGCAAAGTACATTGGGATAAGTTAAAACATCTATTTTTCAAAAACATTTCATGGAAATCAGTATAGGCTGATTCAGTCCAGACAAGACTGAATGAATATTCCTAAATAATTTGGAAGTCCAAACAAGGATTGGATGCACTCCATAAAGGAAGACACGGCCTTGAATTTATAACAGCTAAGCAGGGCTGTCCTGGATGGGACTTTTTGGAGGGCTTCCACTCACAGGAGCACCATAAATCAGAGATGACTTGATGGCACATAACAACAAGTGCTTTAAAAATAGCAAAGAACCATGCTAGTATTGTCATAAGAATGAGAATCATTGACTGCATTTCTGCTTTTATATTAATTTTTCATATAGCACCCTCTATATACATGGTGCTTTGCAAAGAGCAGGTGTGACAGATGCTGACCCCAAGGGCTACAGTAGATGCAGGGAAGCAGAAGGGGAACTACAAAAGGAGTGCATGGGCAGGCAGAGACCCACCTCTGATTAGTTCAATGCCATGTGCTTCTCCAGCACATTATAAGATCATGACCAATTTTTGGAAGCTGCTCCAGGAGACTTTTCGGCTACAGAGTGGGGGATGCATGCATGCATAAATCATATCCCACCTTTCTTCTATCATGGAAGTCAAGGCAACATACATGTTGCTCTCAGGTGGTCTCCCAACCAGGGACTGACGAGCCCCAGACTGCTTAGAAACAGCAGTGTCCTTAGACCAGGGCTATGTCAGGAGAATCGCCTACGAAATCAAGGGCCGTACGTCATTCTGGAGTTCGACTAATTCCAAAGGCAGAGAGTTAAGCACACACTTAACTCCCCCCTTTCCAGCACTCTAACATAAGCCAGAAAAGTGATCCCCACGTTACAGAGGAATCTCTCTCTCTCTCTCTCTCTCTCTCTCTGCATGCATATGTGTGAGAGACAGACAGACAAAGAAACAGAGCCAGCCAGTGAGTTCTGAGCTGAAATAAAAAGCAAGGGGGCATCTTAGCTAACAGCCCGGTCTTAACCAACATGTTACAGTTGCTTGTGCACCAGAGTGTAGCGTAAAGTGCTGGGCATCCTTGATGCAGTCATCCTGCACTGCAACGGAGCAAACATACAAGGATGGGGAGCACACTAGCTGCATCCCATCCTTCAGGCACATCTATATGTGCAGAGGCTTGCTGTGCAATCCAGAATGCTTGTTGAGATCCAAACTGAGGAATTTAGATTGTGGTGTAGCATCAGGAATTGTCCCTTTCTATAGATCATTGATTTGAAGTTCCTCCATTCCTGACCTGGATGGTATGACAGATACCAACTTATAACAGATTTGAGTTACAGCTGGAATTCCAGGCTACCTACCAGTATCACCCAAAAGCTTTGGTTATGCAGCTCATATGTTTTTGTTTCAAAGCTGCATTTATATAGAGAAGAGAGATTTTCATTCAGTTTTCTTGGCAGACACGCAAGGGCATTAAGCCAGATTCAGTGGGGTTTTTCTGCCAGTAAGCATGCGTAAGGGTAGCCCATATGTCTGCAGCACATTAAAGAAGCAAGGGACTGTTGTTACAAAACAACATTTCCTCCATGAGATGGGAAGTAAATACCCAAGCTGTTTTGTGGGTAGCGATAGGAACATTCACAATTTGAGAATTAGACATGAGACCCTAAGAATCGTCTTGCAGGACCAGGCCTGTCTAGTGGTAAACCGGATGCCTCTGGAAGTCCACCAGCCAGGCATGCATGCAGAACACATCGCAGGGATTAGGGAGTGGGAAACGCTTGGTTGGTGAGCCGGGTGAGATAAAGGCAGTCGTCCCATGATTTCCATCCTGGCCGCCATCCTTAGGGCAACCCTGCCATCATATTCCCTGTGCTAGGGGCAGGGCTGTGTCCGTGTGTGACTGACCTTGTGTCCATGGCCACAAGGAGAGCGATGCTGGACTCTCAGCTTGCCCTTGCACTGCACAGGCTGTCTTGACATCTGCACATGTCTTGGAGCCTTACAGGGCGACAGCTAACGGCCCATGAGAAGAATCTGCAGAGGCAAAGCTGGGCTTGGCTCGAGGGGGTATTCAGCAAGCAGCTGCAGCCAACCACACCTTCCTTCCTGTTCACGCTGTGCAGTTTTAGGCTTACACCTGAGACATTTTTGGCGCATCTCTTTTAAAAAAAGAGAGATGTGTGTAGTTTCTGGTCTCCGTACTTTCCACGTTGCCTCCTGTTTCTCATGTCAGATTAATCTGCTCTTTCTGGGAGCAGAGGAGAGGGCTGCCCACTTTCCCTTGACTGGCACTGGCTCCCCAAGACGGCGATCTCTGTTTTAGCTTGGCTGCCAGAGATCCTTTGGGTTGGACGGCCACAGATGGAAGCGGGCTCTCTCACATCATCTACTACTAAGCGATGGGCTCCCTCTGATCTGTTCAGCTGCTACTTGACTGTTTCGTTGCCTTCTCCGCTGTTACCTATGTCATGCTGCACCTGGCACATCTCACCTCACCTCACCTCCAGGGGCACTACAGTTGCCGTATCTACTAATGCATCCAGTTTAAAATACGTTTCTGTAAGGTCTAACAGTCAAAACCCTCTGGACTGGTCACAAAATAAGAACAGATTTCCACACTGGGCCAGGCCATGGGTCTTACTCACCCAGTGTTCTGTTCACAGAGAGGTCAACCAGCTGCCCATGGAAAATCCAGGACAAAATCCAGGACAACAGGACAAAACTGAGGGGAGACAGGATAGCCTTCTAAAAGTACTTCAAAGGTTGTCACAAAGAGAAGGCCAGGATCTCTTCTCCATCATCCCAGAGTGCAGGACATGGAGTAACACACTTGAGCTACAGGAAGCCAGATCCTGGCTAGATTTTAGGAAAAGAATCCTGACTATTAGACCTGTAAGACGGTTGAACCCCATGACCTGGGAGGTGGGGGCTCTCCCACCCTGGAGCCCTTCAAGCTGCATGGACAGCCATCTGCCAGCGATGGCTGAACTTGGAGTCTTGCAATGAGCAGGGGCCTGGATGGCCCTCTGGCCCCTTCCAGCTCTACTCTTCTATGATGGTGTTCTGTGCCCCACAGAATCATATATATTGGCATATATGGGTGCCACCATATTGCTTCTTTACTGCTGGCTGCAAATAGCCAGTAGGACTAGTAACCATTAACAGCCTTGACAGAACCTAAATAATAGAATCTAAACATAAAATATATAATAAATACCCTGTAAAGCAAAGCAACAGAATATAACCAACCTAAGATCAACAGGAAGAGAATCACCCTTGTTAAAAAGTGGCAGGACTAAAAATAAAAGGACCAACAGCTGCTGTTAAAAGGACCACAAAGAAGGCATCAAATGAGCCTCACTGGGGGGTGGGGGAGGACTGGACAGCTGGCGGCCACCACTGGCGAGGCCTTCGCTTTGATGAAACAGTCCTTCCTCCTTGGATGAAATGCAGGAGCAGCTGCTGATCATGAGGCAAATTCTGTGGTGTGAATGGCTCAGAGGCAAACTTACTTTCGGGAGGGATTCTGTCCTTGTGTGGGCAGCCAGACAAACTGCGATGGTGAGGATACAGCCCTGTGACGTGACCCGTTCCATCACAACCAGGCGTTGGGCATTTGATCTCACGCTTCTCAGGCCTTGAAGGATCTAAGGAATGAGTGGAGAAGATGACTCAGGGAGGCGATGACAAGATGCGCTAAACACCCCTGAGAAATTGGTCTTATTAGAATTCCTCTTGCTCCCCTGGAAATTCTTCAGAGAAGAACCTTCAAGTTTGGCTTACATTTCACTTTTGGTGGCAGGTCTATGAAGGGCCTGTGGAAATAGCTAATGAAGAAGATGTGTACATTTTCACTAGAGGAAAATGGAAAGAGCAAACCAATAGTCCGTTGGGAATGGTGCTTAGTTCTTTAAACATTGCTGCCTGAACTATCCCTAAAACTAAGTTTAGGCTGTGGCTCTTACAGACATAGTATTTACTACACCTTGATGGTGTGAATCAGCTCCAAGTAGGCAAGGAGGAAGTTGTGCTATAGAACTGCAGTCCTGTGAGCATAAAAGCAACACACAGACAACCTCTAAAATTGCCTTAATGTATAACTCCAAAATAACCATCTTAACGCACAGTATGTCTTCAACAGTGACAGCCCAGCTACTTCTGGTTAGCAAAACACAATGGAGGCAAAGACTGGGAGAAGCCAGCTCTTTTAAGAAGAGGAGAGGCAGTGAAGCTGGAGTTCATCCAAGTTTTCCAAGCTCCACCCCAGAGCTTGGGCAGCCTCATTCCTGTTTCCAGTTGTGAGCTTTGTTATTGTCGTTCTAATGCATTTGGATACATGTGTTTTTTAAAGTGTGTATCCAAATGTGTATTTTTCCCACATTGGCATATATTAAAAAAATGCTCACTTTTCTAAAGAACACATTTTGCAAACACTATTGCAAGCTTGGGGATATGTGAATTCTGCCCGCAAAATTTGCTCCTCTTTAGGGGTATGAACAGAACACGTTCTGGTGTTACACAAATGGGAACTGAGTTCTCATGTGTCCTCATGCCTTATGGGAAGCTCTTATCTCTTGCTGCTGCTCAGACATTTCGAGCGGCTCGAGTCCTTTCACAAAATCATCTGTGCTAGTGATCCTTGCCCCAGTTTGTGGCCATGAATACGGCAGATTAATTAGCACAGAATGAAGCAGATTTTCCTTTTCATTTGCGCTGAACTTGCCAAGTCATTTCGCTGCATGGATGGGCCCACAGGACATCTGAGAAACAGAAAGAGGGAGTCCTCTGTTCCTCTTGGAATTGCCTATCACTGAGGGAGCGAGAAAGAGACGTTTCCTGCTCCCCGGACACGGACAGAGCCTCTGCATGGGTTGCCCAGTGGGGCGCATGGTGCCAGGAGAGGCATAGAATCATACTCCTTGGGGCCAGGAGGGAAAGGGATCATCGCAGAGATGCCCAAGACACCAAACAGCTTTGTCTCAGCCTCTGCTGCAAATAGCAGGCCCGGGACAGGTAGGGGACTCGAGCGGTGGGAGTGCCCAGGCCCAAGCAAGCGCGGCTTCTCTGCCCCCGGCCGGGCGAGGCCCCCACCTTTGCTGTAGTAGCTCTTCCGGATGGAGTCCAGGCCTTTGCTGTGCTTCTCCTCGACCTGGAAGTGCTTCGTGTGCTCCTCCGCCAGCTGCTGGCCGGGCTCCCTCACCACCTTCACCTGTTCGGCCTTCAGCGCAATGGCCTGCTCCAAGAGCCCCAGGTTCCCCCGAGTCATCATGTCGTACATCTCGGACTCGTCGGTCACAGTGGATTTTTGGGAGTGGGAGTCGTCGTCCTTGTCATCGTCTGATCTCACCTCCACAATAACGGAATACTCA
This sequence comes from Varanus salvator macromaculatus, assembly GCA_023646645.1. NCBI lineage: Eukaryota > Metazoa > Chordata > Lepidosauria > Squamata > Varanidae > Varanus > Varanus salvator. The sequence goes on along the minus strand of JAIXND010000771.1, from coordinate 5,836,620 downwards.
GGCTTGGGGCTGACCAGTGGCCCATCACAGTGGGTTTTGGGGGAGTCCTGAGATGTGTGAGGAGTTTCTTCGCAGATCACTTTGGTTGCCGTCTCCTCCTCCTCCTCCTCCTCGTCCTCCTCGTCCTCCTCTTCATCATCGTCATCTTCCTCTTCCTCCTCCTCTTCCTCCTCCTCCTCCTCTTCCTCCTCCTCCTCCTCGTCCTCCTCGCCTTTTTGCAGCTTGCAAGACTCCTCATAGCTCACCTCGTCATCGCGATGTTCCAGGCACAGGTCACTGCTGCGTTCACTGGTGACCTCAATGACTTCCTCGGCATCTTCTGTCTGGATGATGATCTCCTTTTCACATTCCTCCTCAGCTGCCTCCTCCTCCTCTTCCTCCTCTTCCTCCTCCTCCTCTTCCTCCTCTGCTTCTCCATGTGGCAAGTGCCCAACACTCGCCCCAGCACTGGAGACTTGTCCTTCGCTTTCAGGTGGCTGCCCCGTGACTGCCAGAACTCCTTCTGCTATTTGGCCTAGATTTAAAAGAGAGGTGGCAATTATTTCTCGGCAGCTGTTGGAGCTGGCCTTGAGGCAGCCCGGGGTAAAAGTGCCCAGACTTTGCCCAGTATGGGGGTTTCTGGGGATCTGCCCTGTAAATGGGAAAGAAAAAGGGGAGGGGAACCAGAGAAACTTGTGAATCGCCCAAGCTAAAGGTTTCATCAAAATCTATGTCTTGCTGTTGCATTTCTGGTTGCGGCCACATTTATGGCATTCAGTAATGGAAGGTAAACAGGCAGTTTTCTCTCCTAAAATTGCTCCCTCCGATGAGATGAATGTCAACATTTGACATTTATTTTCCCCAGGATGGCATCTGAAGTCATCAACTAGACACTTGTGTGCTTGGTCTTGTGCCTCTCTGGAGCAGTAGTTATGCAGAGAAAGCGTCACACCAAAGGTTGATGCCAATGAAGGTACGGATAGATACATCATTCTCTACATTTACACGAAGAGAGTAATACGACTGGGATCCTCAAGCCAAGTACTTGTCTTTGGTGTGGCCAAGATCACTCTCTTCTTGGTGCCCATGGCTTTGGGGTGAATTGGAACTCATCGTCATTGAAGAATTGCCACTGATGGCAAGAGAAGAGGTGCCAATGGATTGGTTCTACCCTGGAACCACAATGCATTGGTAATTTAGCTGTGGGCAAACAAATGGCCTGCCTGTCCCAGGGACAGTGTGAAATGGGAACAACATGTTACAAGCATCTTATATATTTTGTTGTTTACTATGTTTTCTAAAACAGAGGTGGCCAGCTTGTAGTTTGCAATTCCCATCAGCTCCAGCCAGTATAGCCAAAAATGAGAATAATAGAAATTGTGAGCCAAAATATTTGGGAGGGCAAATAAGTTCCCCACCCTGATATAAAACCACGCAGTACCATGGGTGGCACACATAAAGCAAAATATAATCTCTATATACAATGCCATAAAATCAACTTGCAGCATAAAATACCTTTTCTAGACAGAAAGCCGGATAAAAACAGTGAATGCAGAAATGTCATTAAAAACATTTCTGCATTAATACAGAATGGTAATTAAAAACATTAAAATCACATCCTTGTTGAGTCACAGGTTTTGAAAAAAATATTCACTTGGTTCCAAAATGATATTAAAGGATATTAAATTGGACAGAGCATTCTGCAATGAAGCTACCATCACGAGCAACCCCTTCCCCATAACTGCCCACCTGCTGCACTTGGGTGGACACACCATGATAAGGTGTCTGGAGAGGCTCTCAGGGACTGAGTAGAAGACAATCTTTCTGTTTTCCTGGTCCCAAGCCACTGAGAGCTTTAATGGTTAAAATTGGCACTTACAATTAATCTGGCTGGTGTAGCTGATGGAGCACAGATGTGATACGACTGAGTTCACCACTCTGAGTTAGCAGTCTTATTTTGAACCAAGCATTGATAGTAATCAAAATTAAATTCAAACAGAGTGGAACTAAAGGGATATTGGAATATGAGAACATGTAGGAAATGCAGCTGAAGCTTCATATCATCATCCACTCGTAACCCTTGCATGTTTTCCTACTGCATATTGCATCTGTTTTTCTTTCCACAAAACAATTGGTTAAGGAGGGAAAGATGGGATAGAGCTACAAAGTCTTTTGATGGGTAGCATTTGGAAGTCCTTCATCTGGAAGCACACCAAGTAGTTTTTGAAGAATCCACAATTCATTTGCATTGTGATGGCTTTTGCCTGACTGTTCTGGCTTCACTATATAGATAAGTTGTTGAATTGTGGATTGTTGTTACGTGTGAACTCTGCACTATGGTTTAACTATGGGTTGTTAATCATGAACAAGAGAACCCATGGTTTGTCATTGGCTTGTGGATTCTGGGATGTTCACAGTTAAACCATAGTGCAGGGTTCACACATAACAACAGCCCATTATTCAACAATAACCCATAATTCGGTGACAACCCATACTGAACCTGTTCTTTGGCTTGCTATTTTATTTATTTATTTATTTATTTATTTATTTAATTTCATTTCATTTTTATACCTCTCAATAGCCGAAGCTCTCTGGGCAGTTGATCAGGTCTCTCTTTCTAATTGATTATTTTGTTCTTTAATCCTAAACCGTTCTTCAGATCCTTTACCTATGATGTGATCGGAGAATCTCTCCATATAATTTTGGAGGAGCTATAGCCCTAGATTATTAACACCCCTTGCCTTGGTTCTAAGCCATAAAATACATCTCTGCAGATCATGATGAAATGAAGCACCTTCTGGTGGAGGGCTGCGGCAGACTTCATCTTGGTCTATTGTCTCTGCCTCTTCGTCCTCCAGTGTGCCTTCAGAGTCATCCGTCACAGACTCATCCGCCTCTTTCACCTCTACCTCATCACTACCATCGCTGTCGACATTGTAGCCTTCATCAAGGGCTAGCTTAAGGGGGTGGGATTTCCTCTTGGATGCTAGATGTTCTGCCTCCACATGTTGAAGTTTCCTCTTCTTTGCTAGCGGACAACTTTGTAAACTAGAAGATAATGGTAGAGCAGAAGAGAGAACAAAAGAGTTTCAGTGGAGGACACGGAGAAGGCCAAATCCCCTGGAGAAGACAATGATGCTATGGAAATTTGAAGACAGCAGAAGAAGACCAACTATGAGATTCCATCTCAATTCCATCAAGGAACCCACAGCCTTGAGTTTACAAGAGCTGAGCAGGACTATGAAGGACGGGACATTTTGCGGGGCTCTCATTCAGGGATGCCATAAGTCAGAGATGTCTTGACATCACGTGAAAACAAAACAACAGCAATGCTGGTTTCAGATGTCAAAAGAAGAGTGATATATAGTTAGCATTGGGTTGAACCCTATTGGAATCTGTCCCTCCAAGCATTCCCGGGCTTCCTCTTGTGCTTGGTCCAGTCTTCCACCCTGAGCTGAGCTGAGCTGAGCTGAGCTGAGCTGAGAGGAGGTCCACAAAAGCTTGTGGACACCTGGTTGCACAACTGGCAACCTTCTTCAGAGTTGGGTGCAGCCCCCCAAGAACACTGGGCACACTTGATAGGGCTGCTTACAATAACGCACAGTGTGCAGAACGCAGAGAGGAGGACAATTCCCCCCTTCTCCCATAACACTTGAACCCAGGCTCATCCCATGAAGCTGATTGTGGGGGCGGGGGGGGGGGAGGTTTAGGACAGATCAAAGGAAGGCTTCATCACATGGCATATAAACTACAGAATTTGCTGCCACAGGAAGTGGTGATGGCTACTAATCTAGATGAGGGAGGAAGCTATCTGTTGCTACTAGCCTTGTTGGCCATGTGCTCCCTCCTTCACCAGAGATGGTATGCCTGCCGAACGCCAGTTGCTGAGGAGCTGGGCAGGAGGAGGTCTGGCACCCATCCTGCTGGAGGGATCCTGTGGGCAGCTGTTTTGCCTCCGTGCGGACTAGAAGGACCTTGGCTCTGATCCAGCAGACCTTTTCGTATGTTCTTAAGTTCTTATGTACCACATTCTGGACACAGGCACATGGGAAAGCCTCTCCCCAAGCACATCTGTTGCAAATTCGGATGCTGCTTGGATGGGCTCACCTCCCTTGCTGGGTGGAAGCAACTGAGCTGATGAGGAGGAGAGTGGAGACAGCGGTGACTAAAACTCACCTCCTATGCCTGGCGTACTTTCCCCGGATGTGTCCTGATCCATTACATCCTGGAGTGGGGCAGCTAGAGTAGGAGGGTGACACAACCAAAAGACAAGAACAGGTATGACTCCCAGAAGAAGAGAAAGACAGCAGAAAAAACCAACGTGCACCAGCACTGGAGAGCATTAAAACAAACCCTGTGCACACGGGAAGCCCGATGGAGCCACCTCGCTGCTCCACGCAAGGGAAGCTAATTTCCTTTGTGCAACTCATCTCTTCCCTTTGAATTCCAGCAGAGGAGGGCAGCACAGCGGCTCTGCAGTTTGCTAAAAATTAATGAAATGACTCACCCCATTTAATTAAATGAACGGTTCATTATAGTTTTATGAGTATGTTTAATTAAAGATTTGCATGTGTAAGAGCAAGCCTTTTAAAACCAGACGACTCCCACACTCACCTCCGACTGATGGGGCTTTTGTTTATGTATTACTGATGCACATACAGATACATGTGGACTTTCGGCCCAATTCTACGTTTTTCAGGCAATGCTGGTTCCTAATGGCTAACACCACTTCCAATTAATTTGGGTAGATTCAAGTGACCATGAAGCAAATGGTCCAGCCATATGTTTGTTTTGCCCGTGCGGAATGCTGCAATTTATCTGCCAACTGAAGTTATCAAAGCAGCGAACATCAAAACAATGGCGACACTAATGTATGGCAATAAAGTGATCAGACTGCTTCAAGGAAAGCCAAGAGATGCCTAAAATTCAGAACTGCAGGGCACTGTTTGCTTTGCACCTGGGAGTACATTCCAGGGGGTGGTGCCCCAACACTAAGATAAGCATTATAACATTTGTATACTATCCATAGCTGCAGCTCTCTGGGCCATTCACAACAGTTAAGTCACCCATCCAGATTTCAACCTGGCCTGACCCTGCTTAGCTTCCAAGAAGAGGCAGGATCCAGTACTTCAGACTATATGGAATCTACATCAGAACCAGACCACACCATTAGAAGAACCTCCGTTGGAGATTGCAAAGCTCAGACAGGGACATAACCGATGGCATGATCTCTACGCTATCACACCATATTTTAATCTGCTAGCATCGCTCTATCCTTTCTCAAGCCTATTTTGAAAACCACAGAGGCTCAATTCTACCTTGAGCTTACGGGCATCCCCTGCCACAACCTACAGTTTGCTCCCAGACATTAAGTGGCAGCATGAACAGGGCAGAGTTAGGTGCCCACGGTCTGGATATCACCACAGAACAGCTTCTCTCACAGCCTCTGTGGACACAGGTGCCTCCTGCTTCCCGTGCAAAAACTGTCCATGGCAGAGGCAAATTGTGAAGTCACATCTGGCAGCTGCTGTCCGGCCTTCCCCAAGAACAGAAGAGCAGCTCTGCTAGATCAGACCATAGGGTCATCTAGCCCATCATCCTGTCCCCCCACAACAGTCAGCCAGATGCAGGACCTGAGAAGAGCAGCCCTTCCTACCAGTGTTCAGAGGCATGTTGTCTGATTCTAGATCTAACTTCCTGGCTAGGGACCATTTATGCACCTTTGAAATTAGGCTATGGGCCACATGGATTATTTATTTCATTTTATCCCACCTTCCATCAAAGATCTCTGGGTGGCTTTTTGTGGTTCTCGGGTGGTTTCCCCTCCAAGCTCTGACTGGGCAGTTTTAGCACCTTAGCATCCTCATGTGCCTTCAGACCATGTTCTGGAGACCACACGTCTCCCATGGTTACTCTGCATGTATCTTCCTCCAAGCACGCTACCCTGCAGATCCTTCTAGTGGTGGCTGGAATTGCAAAGGATTTGCCTCATCTGAGCCCAAATGGTACCACCAGTTTATCTGAGAACATTCATGGAACCCTCCTGGTATATAGATGATGGAGCTTCTGTTCTTGAGCCAATGGGATGACAGAAAATGTTGTTGCCAGACAGAATGCTGTTCCCTAACTCCAGCTTTTGAAATATGAACAATGGATCTACTCCCCATAATAGATGTATCATTGGAAGGGTTTATTTCGCCCGCTTCTCCTCATGCAAAGCATCTTAAAGTCTATTTGATTTTAATTACCTTCCAGCAAAATTGGAAACGGCAGCATCACAAGCCAAACCAGACATGCTCCAAGTGGTGGCACCCAGAGATGTGGAACCTGTATACAATTCCAGCCACAGCTTGCTTAAATTAAAAGCTTATTTTCTTGGAAGAAACATGAACTGTGCTGAAGAACCGAAAGATAAATTTGAACGGTGCAACACTTAGGATGCAATCCTTTGCATGTTTAGACAGAAAAAAGGCCTGGCTGGCTGGAGGGCTAAGCATCCATATGGTTGCACGTTTAATTGTGAACAATTGTGCATTGTTACTACGTTCACAGTTGTGTGTGGTGGGGAGGGGAGTGAGATCGCACCTGTTTGTGGATGTCGCTCTGTGCACACCTTTAGAAACTGGCTTGCAGACACACTGCATGGGAGACGCTGTGACCACAGAATCGGGCAAGATTTTCGCCACCTCTGCCTGTCCAGCGCCTGCAATTGCACAGATCCAGTTTGTTCTGCCATAAAATGCTCACCAGCCCTGCAGTCCTCTGTAAAGAATGCCGGGATGCCATGTGAAAGGCGCTTTTGTTGATGTGAGCTGGAAGGAAGAAGCAGGCCCCCAAAGGCCTGCTTTGTTTCAAAAACTCACAACAAGAGACTCCTCTTTTGGAAAACTGTTCTGTGCAGGCCCAAGAGGAAGTCATTTCTTTATTTGTTTATTTACTAACTAAAAGCTTTTCTAACGCGTCCACTACAAAGTCTCGAGATGGCTTACAATAAATGAGTAGAATACAAAAACACCACAGCATCTGACAGTTGATATACGAAAACCTCCAGTTAAAATCAATTAAACATTACAATAGCGGGAAAATAAAAAATGTTTTTGCCTAACGCCAAAAAAAAAACGCAATGTCGGCACCAGGCTAACCTCTCTGGGGAGCGTATTCCATAGCTAGGGTGCCACCGCAGAGAAGGCCCTCCTCCGGGTACTCTCCCTCCTGATCTCCTTCAAGGAGGGCTCCTCCACCTCAAATCTCAAGGGGTGGGAGGGTGCATAGGGAAGGAGGTATCCAGGACCCAAGTATCCAGGGTATCCAGGGTTGGGTATCCAGGACCCAAGCCGTTTAGGGCTTTATAGGCATCACCAGCACCTTAAGTTGGGCCTGGACTTCAATTGGTAGCCAGTGTAACTGATAGAGGACCGGCGCTGTTATATGTGAAAACCGTCTGGTCCCCATTAACATCCTGGCGGAGAAAGCAAGACTCTTTCTCGTAAGCTGACCCGCTGGTTTGCAGTTTGAGCAGGGCCTTGGCAAAGAACAACCCTGGTTGGCCTCCCCAGGGTTAAATTCCCACAGTGTCTGCAATGTAGGCCTAGCTGGGGATTCAGTGGCAGTTCCCGACCACAACCACCCAGCACTCAGGGAAAGGGGCTCTCAGGGCAGCCGTCTCCAGGGTAGGGCACCCAAGGAAGGCACACGCGGATGCCAAGGCTGGCACAATCTAATTTTGGGGTCTTACTGAGATGGAAGAAGTTAACAAGCTCTTCAGGCTTCATGCATCAATTTGGCTAAGAAGACAATCATTGCGCGCCCACAATCAGCCCAAGTGGAGACTGAGAAGGGATGACGGCAGCCTTCGCTGTTAGTGGGGCTGCCCTGTTTCAGCACATCCTCAGCCACTACGGAGCCTTTGTTCCTTTTCCCACGAAGACAATTCCAGTGAAACTGGCACCTCCCCGTGCCAATGAGCACGAGGGAAGAAAGCTCCCACCAAAACCATCGTTACCTAAGACTGTAGCAAGAGGAGGGTTTTTCATGGCTGGGGAAGGAAGGGTTAAACCTCCCATCCTGAAGCCCTTGGTGGTTCTGATGAAAACACACTGCGTGATCCTCATATACCATTTGAGAACATTAAGGTTGAAAAGCAGGCAATAAAAGCAACATCAAGACTGGCTCTAAGCGGGAAAAATCATTTTTGTTCAGAAGCTTTCTTAATAAACACCTTCCTTAAATGTCTCCTCAGGCATCAATCATTTGCTTATCTACCTGAGAGGAGCCCCACTGAATCCAAGGGGCTTAGTCCTGAGTAGGCATGTAAAGGACCACACTTTGAATAATCTCTCTTAATTTGCCTTACTCAAAGTCATCATGGAAAATTTTTCCAGGATCACCTAAACTTAATAAGGGAGATGGCAATATCGAAAAACTCCACCCTGATCCAAGGGGAATTATTTACTTTCAAAAACCGGAAATGAGTCTGCTCTAAAACGAAGCTCCCATTCCTCCAGTGGAAGCCGTCGAGCCACAAATTTAGAAGTCCTTTAAGGCACAATCCGAGGCTTGAGTAGAGAGAAAACAGGCCTACAACTCCCAGCATCTTCCAGCTAGCAAGGAATGATGAGTGGTGTAGTCCTCCCTAAACATGCAAGGAATGCATCCATGGGGGCCAGAGCACTGATTTTCCTCCGTAGGGTCTCCACGGACGCCAGAACCTCCCGCTTCAGCAAGTCCCCCTCCATGAGTGATGAAGGTCATGAAGGTGATGGCTGTGGGGAAGGATCCTTCCCCTGCAATCGCCTGATTCCGGCTCAGAGCACCTGAATTGGAGGGGGGAGGGGTTTCATTCTGTCCATCACTGAGGAGCATCCAAAAATGGTACCCCCTGCCTCCTCCTCCTCCTCCTCCTCACAACATTCATAGCTGCCACTCGACCGGCTCGCCTACTTCGTGTCATAGCACTAATTTCTGTTGCAGCAGCCTCCTTTCCCTTTGCCAAGCAGGCACCGCCTCGGCTTCAATTAGTCGATTAATCGTCCAGTTAATCAGGCAATTAGCGCACAGCTGCAGCAGTGGCTGAGTGCAGCCCTCTGACCTGCCCCTTAAATATGTTGCCGGCTTCAATTACCCCCTCCGCTCATGTATTCAGCCATAAAATTTAGGCAAGTGATGTGTTTGATGCTCCCTAGGCTGGTACCTGGGAGAAACAGCAGGTCCTCGGAGCAGAACACCTGAGGGAGCCGGAAGGCCCAAGGACCCCTGGCTGCGCGGAGCGGCTGTTTCTGATGAACGGGGCGGGGAGCGGCAATGGCCGCTAGCTGCCCCAAACGGCACCGTTTTACTCCCTTTAACTTCAGCCCTTGGACATCTTTCTAACAGGGCTCCATGGTTTTGTGAGCCTGTGGTTTACAATGCTCTTGAGTTTTGAATGATTCAAGCGCTTCCTCAACGTCTCCTCATGAGGGCAGCTTAAAGCGTGCCAAATTCCCACAAAGTCTTGAATAAAAAACTGAGATGCTGAGAGAGAGAGAGAGAGAGAGATGACAGCCAAGCCGGGGCAAGGTGGAGGGGGGGGGAGTGACAGCATTCGCCTGGTGGGGGGCGTCAGGACTTCGGAGCTTCATCTGCCCCCGCCTGCTTTGGGTGGCCCTGGAGCTTTCTCGCATCCTAAATGAAATCTTCATGCATGGAGGGTTTCAGAGGGAGGCAGGACCGAAGGAAAATGAGGGATTTCTCTTTCGTCTTCGCTGATCTTTACCAACTGGTCACACGCACAACCAGGCTGATAAAAAGTGCTTTTTTGTTATTATGCAAGCAGGTCACCACATTGCATTTCTAGCCTGGCTTTTTCCCCTTGCAAGGATCTCCAAGGTGGCCACTCTGACTGGCAGTTTATCTCCAGGGCCTTTGCCATCATTGCCACCGGATCCTTTTCACTGAAGGTGCCCAGGTCTGAACACAGAATCATACAGGTGGCCTAGCAGGCTACCAGGTCCAGGCCCCTGAGCAGCGCAGGACTCGAGTCCCCCATCCGGATTCAACCCAGCCCAACCCTGCTTAGCTTCCAAGGTGAGGCAGGATCAGGCACATCAGGCTATATGGAAGCTCAAGCCAAACTGCTGTTCTTTCCTCCTGCCAGTTTGCAATCTCCAGGGCTGGTTCTGCCTCCCTATCTGGGCACCTTAGTGACATTGTGCATGGACTTTCACTGCATGGCCCTTCTTCATGGAGGCCAGTAGTGTCGACACTGACTGGCAGTGATGGCTTCCCAAGATTTTAGGCAGTTCTACCTGGAATTGCTACCAGGGGTTCGACCAGGGCCTCCTGCATGCAAAGCAGGCGCTGTCACCGTGCCTGGAGCTGCAGCCCTTCAACAAGGGCTTTAGCAACCTCGCCACTGACATGCCCCTTGCTCCACCGTGCAGCAGAGATGGCTGGCGGAACAGGCAACGGTCCCCCAGCTCCACACCTCTCAGCATGCCAATTCTGCACAATTCATGCTCAGTAGAAATCCTCCTTTTGACTCTGCACATTTCCACTGGTTTTGGTTCAACAGCCCAGACAAGGCCAGTCCAGGGTGCCATCTCAGGCTTCCTGCCTGCAATGCACAAGAGCCTCAAACCCCTGGGGCTTGCATGCATCCAAAGGCTAGGAGCATGATCTTTCTCACTGCCATGCCTCCCAACCGGCATTTCATCTAGACAGTCATTTTCGGCCTCCTCAATGAAGTGGCAGGCAACAGGAGGAAAAGAGCTGGGGGGATCTGTACCCCCTTAGTCCCAACTTCCCCCTGCCCTCTCACTCAACAGCCCCCCGCCTTTCCTTCGCTTTGAAACCACGTTTCAGTCTTGGAGAGGCGACCGGTGTGTCCTTTCCTCAGGGCGTGAAAGCAGGTGTCCGACGTCATAGGACCTCAGAGCCGGGACTCTGCATGATCCGATCGTCTCCAGGCACTGCTGGTGGCCCTGAGGGGGTTCCCTCGCTTTTCTCATTGCTTCTGATGATGACACAGCTCTGCACATTCTCCATTGACTTCATGAAACTGCTCAGCTGACATCACCCGAACTTCAACCTGCTCAGGCTTGGAAGGTGCACTTGAATGGTCAATGGGTACATAGGAACACAGACAGCAGAAATTTGTTTAAAGTCACATTGTATATTTTTGGTGTCCTCTCTTTTTTTGCATGGGGGGGCGTTCAAGGTCAGTTTGGCCCCAATCATGACCCCCCTCTTATCCTGGTAGTTTGAGCTTTTTTTTTTTAAGTTGGAGTTTATATCACTTCAAAGCCCAATCCTATGTGAGTTGAGGCAGCTGGCTGAAAAAAGGTGGGAGCTATTAGGCTTTTTTCTGCTTAAACATGCATAGGATTCCACCTTCAGATGCACTAATTCTCAACTGGAGCAGTTCATCATCTTAGCTGAATCATCAGGTGGCAAGATAGCAGGCAAGGAACAGATATACAGGTGAAGCCCCAAGGAGCTGAGGATTTTTTCCTTACCTCACCTCCTGGCCGATGAGTTCTGTCGGTACTGAGGCATAATGTGATGGAGGAGAAAAGGGGGAAAAAAAAACAGAAACAAGACAAGACCGTAAGTAAAATAAGAGGTCTCCTTTCTGGTGGTTCGTAAGCATTGCCATGGGGCCGCTGCTTAAAACAGCACCCCATAGGGAACCACCCTTTGCTGAGTTCAAACCCGTCATCCACCTTTGGTGTAAGTTGAGAGCTATTTAGTGCCTGGCAGAGGCTCAGATAATGAAATTTGGCACAGTCCTCCTGCCAGTGCAGCGGAGAGCGGCTTCAGACGGCAGACCTGGAGACATTAATGGCGTGCTCCCTCGTTCTCTCCCCTTCACCTGCTGGTTTCACATCTCCCCCAAAGAACAGGTCTGGAGAACTCCCAACCTTGCTGAAGATGCTTTGACCTTCTGGTAGGTCTGGACGAAGGGAGATAGCCCTCTTATGGACCAGCAGGGCTCACAGCCACTTTTCTACCACTTTCTGAAGCTGCAGGCAGGGATATTTCTGCTCAGCAGGGCAGTGATCTGTTTTACAGGAGGTTCCAAAAAATGGAACCTCAATCTACATGGGCCGCATATGCCAGCGGTGGGGAACCTGTGCTCAGAGGGCCAGATCTGGCCCTCATGGGGTTCCGATCTGGCCCTCCAAGTTTCCCAGAATGATTGCTCCCCCTTCCCCTTGCCCATCCCTTTCTCCCAGTGGGGTTTTCCCAGCCATCATGCAGTTTCCTCCATCCGCAAAGGTAAATGTTCCTCTCCCAAAGGATAATGTCTGATGCTACGAACTTCTACAAAATGCTGGTACTGTGTTTTGCATTTTTGTCTGTATCCTTCTAGCCTTTGGCTCCATGCCCACTGCTGGAATGCAGGCCCTGAAGACCACTCTGAAATTATATCTGGCCTTCTGGTCGCACAAAGTTCCCCACCCCTGGTATATGCAAAGTCCCTTTCTGAGCCCTCTTTTAACCCCAGCGACATTGCAAGCCACTGATTGCATGTCACGCATGCCCCGTAACACTGGCTGCTGTTGGTGGCAGGCAGGAAAAGTGGCCCTGCACACTACAGGGGAGGGGAAAGCTTGGCACAGACTTTGGTGCCTGCTTGGTATTGTGCAAAATTGGGCAGCTACATCCCTGGGAGCTACATAACTGCACCTCCAAGGCCCACTGCTGGTCTTAGCTACTTTACAGTGGCAGAAAATTTTGCTGGCGGAGCGTTTCAAGACCAAAAGACAAGTAATGGGCTAGAAAACAGAGATTACATATGACAGGCAAATATATTACATATTATGAGATTTCAAAGTACACTAAGCAACTTGCTTTTCTAAGATGTGTGGACTGAATTGGTTTTGTTCATGCAGCTTGCTTTTTTGCACTGCCTGAATGTCGATCGCATTTTCTCACGTTGAGCCAACTAAAATTTCAAGGCGCTTTAAGCGCATGCTTATTTTCCCATTGCAATTCCTGGGCAGTAATGCTCAGGTGGTACTCCTGGTGGTATGTTGCCCTGGTGGAAATTACCTGTATCACTGCTTTAGTACTTCTTGCCAGAATGATGGGTTTTCCGGGAAAACCTGTCATAGCGGTAAGCGTAATTGCAGATTTTCTAGGCATTGCGTACCCTTGCACATCAGAACGGACCAAAGAACTGCATTGGAAACTGCCCCAGTTGCTTAACTTGGACGGAATCAAGACACCCAATTCCTATTCTGGTTTGCTCTGCTTCCAAGGGAAGGCTGTGCTTTTGTTTCCCGACCCCAGTGTCCTGTTGGGAGAAAAGAGCACCGAAAGAGAATTCTACGATATTTGTTTATTTATATTGCGATTTACCGTATTTTTTGCTCTATAAGACACACTTTTCCCCCCCTCAAAAGTAAGGGGAAATGTCTGTGCGTCTTATAGAGCGAATATGTGTGTGCAGTAAGTCTGTCAGATGTGCAGCCCATGGGGAAGTGATGGGGAATGTGCCTGTGATTATGTGCCCATTTGGTTCAGAGTATTTTTTTTCTTGTTTTCCTCCTCTAAAAACTAGATGCATCTTATGGTCAGGCACATCTTATAGAGTGAAAAATACTGTATATCCTGCCTTTTTCCTACAAAGAGCTCAAGGCAGCTTACATCATCTCTCCTCCTCCATCTTATCCCCACAACAACAACCCTGTGAGGTAGGTTGGGCTGAGAGTCTGTGACTGGCTCAAAGTCACCCAGCTGGCTCCATGGCTGAGCGGGGACTAGAACCCAGATCCTCTGAGTCCCAGTCCCAATGCTCTTAACCACTACACCGCACTGTCCACACTGATATGGTCAGTCATCTGAGGGGGAGGGTGTCAATTGGTGTCCTGCGACAGCAGAGGCTTGGACCTGATGGTCTTCTTGGCCCCTTCCAACTCTACTATTCTATGATTCTATGAAAGCATAAGGTGATGTCTGTCTTGTGGGGTCTACATCTTTTTCTAGCAGAATCCTATGTGTCTGCTGATAAAGGGAAAGGCACATTTTGGCTTTCTTAGCAATAAATTTCTAACAAGTGACCCTACATTTTGGCTTTGCATATGACCAGAACTTCTCCAATGGACCGCAAAATACCTTCCGTCCATCTTTGGATGTAAAAGGTAGATTTCAATGCCATCCTTCTCCCATCATGAAACTCAAGGTGGCACATAAATTTCCCAGGAGGTCTCCCATCCAGGCACTGCCGAGCCCTGAGCTGCTTAGCTTCAGCAAGATGGCTGTCACATTATGGGATGTCCTGGCATAATATAGATGCCCCTTCAGAGACATGCTGCACTGCTCTTTATTTCTAAAGCTGCAGTCCTATGTGCACTAACCTGGGAACACCCTGGAAGAAAAGCTGCATCGTTTTGCTCCGCGATTGTGCCAATTTTGCATTATTACTGGGTGGAGGGTGTGCTGCACCTCACTGGTGTTCCATGCATCCAGGAACTGCACAAAAGGAGGGGATGCATTCTCCAAATGTTCTCCCAGCTGCAATTCCACAGGCAGGGCAATCCATCCCCTCCCACCATGTATATGTGCAATTCATGAGCCCCTCCAACCGGCTCGCAGCTGCGTGAGCATTGGCATTCCTGTGATGCGGTTCTTTGGCCCTGGTGGTTCCCAAGGCTGCAAGGGCAGGCTACTGGTGCATCGCAGTGCATGGACAAGATCCGTGCATCCAGCCAAGAACGGGGGCTTCATGGAGATTCATGGGATTCCCCTTCTGTGCACACTATGGGGGTGCTTCTGAAGAATGCCTGGTGGATGGGATGGATCCTGCAGGTAATTTCTCAGTCCTCTTCCAAACCTTTCCCCAAACTTAGCTAAAACGCCATCATTCATCAGCAGAAAGGCCAAGCTTTTCCTCCAAACCTGGAGAGCACACATTAGCATAAGACTTAATGAAGGCCTAAGTGGGGACTCATTGTAAAGCAGCAGTGAAATTTCAGAGAAATCTGGATTCTAGTTTTAAAAAGTGTTACATGTTCATGCCAGATTTTGAGAATCTTTGCATGTAGAACCGGACAGGTAAAAAGCATTGTTGCAGCTGGGCTGGGGCATAGATCTTCTAGCCGGTCCCTGAGTATATCTTCCTGCAATCAGATGCACCCACACAGTCCACTCAGAACTGAGAAATTAAACTTCATAATCCTCATTTGTATTTTAGATGTTGAGAGTTGTGCTGTTTTTGTTCAAGGCGATGATCTGGCGCCCAATTTTAGATGTCAGACTTCCTTCCTTCTGCCAGGTGAAATGCATGGCGGCATTTTGCTTTCAAAGCCAGAAAATAAATAGCAATCAGGCTTTGAATTAACAAGTCATTTGTCTTCAAGCCCTCTCCGCAAGACAGGCTTGTTTGCTTCTGCCACATGCACAGCTTCTGTCTAGCTCTCTCAGATGTATGACTTCAAAGCCTCGGGCCGAGCACATGCGATAAAAGTGATCTGAAGCTATCAAGATTTCTGTGAAGCTGCCGCTTTTTAAAGAAGGGAAAGGGGAGGAGGGAAGACTCAGGATGGAGGACTGGGAAATGTTTTGTTGCTGGCTTGAGTGGCCAAGTGAGTCACTCTGTAAAGAGATCTCCCGGGAAAACATGTGAATGGTGCGTGTTTGTAGCATTTAAACACGCGCATGTGTGCGCACACTCCAGATTCTGGCCTCGGGGACACGTCCACTTAGATGAACCACGGAGAGCCACATTGCTCAGTTTAACTGCCTGTGCGCATAATTCCACATGGGGAAATTTCTCACCTCTGATTGCCTTTGATCGCGTCCGTGCTCGCTTGTCGTCATTCTCTAAACTCATCTGGAATCAAACAACAACAGAATTAACATTTTATTTAATGAAAACAATCGGCAATCAAAGCTAATGTGCCCCTGGAAACCACAAGCCTGATTGTACAAAGGAATCAGCAAAGATTCAAGCCACGCACCCTTTGAGAAATAACCTCAATGAGCCCCAGAAGGAATTCTACCACCTTGGCACAATTGCGTCGCCGGAAGCGAAGGCTCAGTTGCCACCTGACACCTTCAGAGCCAGCGTGACAAATGCAACAGAAGCAGCTTGCATTCCAGGGGATGGGGATTTTTACATTTTCTGCGGCCACCAAGGAAGCCCCAACCCTTGGACCTTGCTGAAGGCTCTGAAGAGTCTTCCAGGATGCGCATTCCATTGCCAGGTCAGGCTTCTGTCGGGGAAACTGGCCGTGCTTGCCAGCCTGTCTTCCAGGGAAGCCCGTCTACCTTTCAGGACCTCGTGGCAGAATTGCTGGCAGGAATTCAGAAGCGAGCTTCTGCTAGGTTCGACCCTTGGCCCAGTTGTCTGCTTTGCATGGTGCCGGCACTCCAGGGGGAGAGCTGCTTCCCATGACCGGCAGGGCAGCTTTGAAGTGACTCCCTTGGGAGATGCTGCCAGGATATGGGTGGCTTCTGCTGCCTCCCCAGGTGATGAAGGAGAACATGTTTTCAGTTGCTCAGATGTGGGCAGAGTGGAAATGTGCCCACAAAATACGCAATCGTCCATGCAACCCAGAAATCTGAAAAGGGGCAGAACTGGGTGAATGTACAAGGCCCCAAGACTATTTGGAACTGGGAACTGCACTTCACTGCTGCCGTCATGGCTGAAGTGCTCCCAGCAACCTTGAGGCAGGGAGCTGAATCAGGGAAGCCTTCCAACGAGTTACTGTTGCAATACATAAAAAGAGCAGTCCTTTGCTCAACACTGGAAAAGTGAGGAACCACCCACCGATGAACTGATTCTAAAAAAGATCCTGGACTGTGCAGAAATGAATAGATCTATCTATCTATTTATTTTTGGATTTATATCCTGCCTTTTTCCTACAAAGGGCTCAAGGCAGCTTACATCATTCTCCTCCTCCATCTTATCCCCACAACAACAACCCTGTGAGGTAGGTTGGGCTGAGAGACTGTGACTGGCCCAAAGTCACCCAGTTGGCTCCATGGCTGAGCGGGGACTCGAACCCAGATCGCCTGAGTCCCAGTCCCAGGCTCTTCACCACGACACCACACTGGCTCTCCACACTGATTGACTTTATCATTGAAGGAGAAGGAAGATACTGACTTCTATCAAACTCGGGACTTTTTATTATTGGCTAGAGAAACGGTACTTCACATAGATTTAAATATGTTTTTAAGTTATCATAAATGGAAAGAGAAGGGTGTGGGGGCTGACCCAGGGAGCCCGATGTTTTTGATGATGGGTGTTGTTTTTAGTTTTTCTTTGTTTTTTAGAATTATAATGTCAAATAAAACTTACTATTTTTTTTTTTTTTTAAGAGCCGTCCTGGTCCACCGAGTCCAGCATTCCTGTCCCACAGAATTATGTTTCTTGAGCATGTCAGTGACCAGAGGGGAGCTGCTGCTGCAGATAATCCCAAGTAATGCCCAAGTATCTTCCTGATTATTTATCATACTTAAACAAAACAAACTTCATAGCATAAAATTCCTCCAAGTGGGGGAATGCTAATTAAAATGGCGCATGCAGTTCAGAGGAAACAAGTCTGAAGTGATGCACATTGGGAAAAAAATCTTAATTTTGCATAAACGCTGGTGGGGCAGGTGAGCAGGATTTGATCAGTATTCTATCCCTGATTAGGAAAAAGGATCCTGGAGTTGCAGATAGCTCAATTAAAAGATCAACTACTGTGAGAAAGGTAAACTGCAAGCTGGGCATTGTTAGAGAGCTTGGGCTGTGGGGTGACACAGAAATGTAATTAATGGTGATGATGATAATGGAAGGGATTAAAAATAGAATTGATATTATATTGCTGTTGTACAAAACTATGTTGCAGCCACACTCAAACACTAAATATAGTCCTGATGCTGCCTCAAAATAATATCACAGGGCTAGAAATGGTGCAGAAAAGGGTAACTGAAGTAATTCAGGTGCTACAGCAAGTCCCCTGTGGGGAAACATTGCAAGTGACACATTTCTTCGCCTGGAAATAGGGGTAAGGGTAGACAAGACACAGGCATGCGAAATGCTGCATGGGGCAGAGGAGGAGGTGTGGATTGGTTTTCTCCCTCTCACACGATAATAGAAGCTGGATCATCTGGGGAAGCTGAACAGCTGGAAATTTAGGAAGTAGTTCTTCTCAGGGTGCATGTTTGCACAGAAGGAGTGACCACCACTGACTTGGTTGTCTTAAAGGTTTCCCCATGACATTAAAGTCCAGTCATGCCTGACTCTAGGGGGTGGTGCTCATCCCCGTTTCCTAGCCGAGGGAGCCAGCATTGGTCCGCAGACAGTCTCCGTGCTCATGTGGCCGGCATGACTAAACACCGAAGTGCACGGAACGCTGTTCCCTGCCCACTGAAGTGGTACCTTTTCATCTACTTGCATTTGCATGCTTTCGAACTGCAAGGCTGGCAGGAGCTGGGACGGCTCATGGGAGCTCACCCCGTGTGCAGATTCGAACCGGCGACCTTTCGATCAACCAGCCCAGCAGCACAGCGGTTTAAACCACTGCGCCACCCGCAGTCCCTGTCTTAAAGGGAACTAATCATATTGGTGGAAAATAAGACTGTCAATGGTTGCTGGTCCCGAAAGCCATCTATGCCCCCCCCCCCCGCATCAGAGGCGCCCTGCATCTGTATAACAGCTGCCTGGCCAGAGGGTGTTATTCCATTCCTGCATTGCTTCTGGACTTCCTGTTTGGGAGGGTGTCTGTCTGCCTGCCTGCCTGCCTGCCTGCCTAATCTATCTTTTTGGCTACTGTGTGAACAGCATGGCTGTTTGTGTGTTGTAAGTGGAGAGTCCTGATTCCCAGGACTATACCTGAGAATTTCTGTGTGTGAAGTATGGCTTTACCAGTGAGCCGGAGATATCCAATAAGCTTCCAAAACGCCACAGAATTCCCTAGGATCCAACTACAAGCCACTTCTCCAGGCTTTCACCACAGGGGTTTCCTTCTGGCCCCTTTATCAATTTTGCACGTCTTTTCCTGGAATCGGTTGACAAAGAAGCAAAGCAGAGATTGGAAAAGAAACCAAACGGCATTCATGCTTTGGCCATGGAATTGGGATGCAGCCAATACACCAGATGGAAGTGGGCAAGCTGGATTCAGGATCTGGCAACGGAGCCAGTGGATCTCTCGTGGTTGTCCTTCCACCCATTCAAGTTGCCCTTTGGCCTGTAAGTGTGGCTGTTGGTTTGGAGGTCTTTTTAATGCTGTACTTTTGCATTTTAATGTGTGTGCATACACATCTCCGAGTGTCAGTTTTGATCGAGAGGTGAGACATGCAATGAAAAGGATGGGTGAATAAATAAATTAAATAAATGGGCAACCCTCAAAATGGGTTGTGAGAATGAGTCATTGCACTCCCCTTGACACTCTGCTGGTTTCTTTAAAGCAAACCTTGTATTTTTTGTTCAGCTGTGGAAATACGGGCCAGAAAAGCAATATTATGTTTCATCTCCAGCAAGCTGGCATAGAGATTCCACACAGTGGAATTTTGCACACAGACAAACGCATTCAAATCTCCTCTCCAATTTTTGGACTTCGAACACATGATGCTGTTCGGTAAGGAACAGCATCATGAATAAATAATATTTGTAACTTCCAAGTCCATTTATTAATTGGGCAAAATCACATTGCAATGTGCCATACAAGGCTGCCTGGTGGAACTTTGCTGGGGGCAAAATCCTGTGAGAATTTTGCACAGGACACAGTTTCAGTGAGACATTCTTGATGGGTTCGTTCGTTCATTCATTTTCAAATTTATAGGCCGCTGAATAGGCCTCGAAGGGCTCTCTGAGCAGCTAACAACATCAAAAACAGGCCAACAGTGCAATTATAAGCCCAGGATTGCCTTGTTGGGGGCTGCCCCACTCCATGGCTTCTCCTGTTCATTCCCAAGAGGTTTTCTACCAGCAATGGGAGCTTCAGGGAAGATTCACCTCTTCCCACAGAATTCTCCCACATCTCAAAGAGAGCCTGACTTTGATTTATGCTGTTTTGTAACTTGTAAAGCTCTAATAACAGCCTGCGCTACTCAGGTTTTGTCTAAATCTTCCGGAGGGGGAACAGCCAGGGAGAGAAAAGCCCCTACTCCAGATTGGTTGCACTGTCGAGTGTGGAAGAAAATATATCTGCTCTAAGCCTAAAGCTCATTTATTTCAGCTGATAGTGAAAGCCATGCTAAGACCCACAATATAACAGTAGGAGAGTGAGGCAAATTGATGAAGAGTTACTGGAAAGAAGTTATAAAATTATTTCTCAAAAATTGGGAAATAAGATAGTTTCCACACTAGGAATCTAGACAAGCAGCTGTGAACATGTTCAGAACTCTAAAATGAGATGCCCGTCCTTTCTGCTAGTTATGCCGTTTTCATTTCTGCTTTTCCCAATGTTATATCCTATTAATGTTTGGGGTTTGTTTGCGTAGGAGAGATGACCCAGGCTACTGCTGTGCATGAGGTCTGAAGTCCTCTCCCTGCAGCCTGACGGACGGCCATGCGTGCGTCCTGTAAAGTTCTGACAGTCTCTCTTAAATTGGAGCAAATTTTTTTCTCCAGCACGAGAAAGACTGATTCTTTTCACTGTTCCACACAAAGGGTTGGCCAGTGATTGTGTGTTGCCAGAACCTCCTGTATGAGCACAGAAGATGAAGCTGTGGAATGAAATGAACCAAGAGGAGGGGTATGTGTGTTTATGGGCGTAGAACGGTACGGCTGGAGGCAGCAGCTGAAATATGAGTTGTGTGGAAAGGCATGCTGTTCGCCTCTCTGCCCCTTCACTGGGAGAGTGTCTAATGAAAACAAAGTGTACCCCTTGCCCGTTGGCATAGAGTCATCGGTAAGTGCTAGTTGCCAGCCACGTGATCTGCTGCTCTTCAGTGAAGGAGGAAAGAAGAGAGGCTGCTCTCAAAAGGGGGACTGTCAGCAGAGCCACAGGGCAGAATTTAATCCCCACTGCGTAGTGGGTCCCTGCAAATTATAGGTCTCCAAGAAGCTCGGGAGCCTCAAACACAGTTTCTTAGCAGACCAAAATTCCCAGGATTCCTTTGGAGAAGCCTTGACTTCTAACCTTGTATGGAACGACCAACACTTGGAACCAGCACCTACAAAAAGCGCCCCCTTTTGCCGGGACCCCTCTTTCTCTTGTATCTGGCCAATCCATTTTCCTCCCAAGCTTCACGAGGGCAGGTTGGTGGGTGCTGGGAGTTCTCCTCTAAGTTGTTTTGTTGAAAATGTTGAAGGATGACAAAGTACCCTGAAGTGTCATCTGTGAAGCAAATGTCTCAGATGGAATTTCCATGCATATGATTCTCCCTTGTGGTCATGTAGCACTAACACACCATGATTTATACTGTGTGATTTGCTAGTGGAGAAGGGGGAGGGGAAAGAAATAAAAAAACAGGAGTAATTTATGCATCCTGTCAACCACAGTCTTGCAGAGCCACCGCCTTACGAGCCCCGTGTTTATTGCAACCTTCCCAATAACCCAAGAAGACAATTACTATAATTTCTATTTTTAAAGCCTCGACTCCCTCCGGACCAATGGCTCACATTTAAAGTGGGAGAGGAGCAGGTGTCAAAAGGACTTCATTACATTTATGAGCCTTTCAAAGATGCCATTCCTGGCGTTCGCCAGAGTTAATGCCTTCCGATGCACGCCTCACAATAGAATTAATATTTTTGATTGCCGGATGTCTCTCTCTCATTCTCTCTCTCTCTCGCTCTCTCTCTCTGTCTTTGCTAAAATGAAATCTAGCCTGGTTTTCTTTTCCTCCCCTCTGCCCCTTTATTTTGTCAGTTTTCCCAGGGATACTGACAAACATTCTGCTGGTTTTCAAGCATGCCTTGGCAATTTGGAATCTAGCAGATAAATGCATTTTTTTTTAATGGAAAGGAAAAAAGAGCCAGCCAACAGCAAAGGTTGCAGAAAACATAATGGAGATACGTGGAGACTGCCAACTCCTCTTGATGGACGTCAACAGCTGTGGCTTGCATCTTCCTTTTCAACATCACCTTTTTCCATTGGCAATTTAGAAACACAGAAAGAAATAGCCAATAAGGGCCCCTCTCCCCTTATCCCCCCACCCTTGCCAAAGGGAGAAGAGAAGAGAAGAAAGGCAGGCAGTGGTGCTAAGGGGGTGAGTGAACGTCAGCCTCCGATTTACAATTGCAAGGTTTTTGCGATGGCACTGAAGGCAGCTGCATCGTCTCTGTCATGAGCTCTTTGAAAGGACTGGATCTTCCCACAGAGGATGCTTTTGAGCAGACTTCAACTTTTCAAGGAACCCTCTTAAGCCAAACCTCCAGCACAGGGCCTGCATTTTAATGCTTTCAAGAAACTTTCTCCTTTCTCTCTTTCTTGCACATCAACTTATTGCAGCTGGACTTCTTGTGTGGCTAGCCAAGAATTTTGCCTCCAGGTGCCCAGTAACTGCCATTTTTAAATTAATGCGCACACATACAGACACAGGGACTGACTGTGCCTTGCATTTCACGATCAGGCTGCTACCCACAAGGGGTTCTTGACTGGACAGAGAAAGACCAGGGGTTACTCTGAGTGCATTACAAAGCCATAGAATCATAGAGCAGTAGAGTTGGAAGGGGCCGAGAAGGCCATCAGGTCCCAACCCGTTGCTCAGTGCAGGACTCCCAGTTACACCACCCCTCTCAACTGGTTGTCCAGCTGCATCTTGAATGCCTCCAGAGTGGGAGAGCTCACAACCTCCCTAAGTCATGGGTTCTCTTGCTGCACTGTTCCAACAGCCAGGAATTTCTTCCCAATGTTCAGTCAGAACTTGGCCTCCTTTAACTTGAGTCCCTTATTCTGTGGTCCTCCACTCTGGGATGATGGAGAAGAGATCCTGCCCTTCCTCTGTGTAGCAACCTTTCAAGGACTTGAAGAGGGCTATTGTGTCTCCCTCTCTCCCACAGCCTTCTCATCGCAAGACCGAACATCTAGTGTTAAACTGCATGGTTTCTGGATTAGGA
The DNA here is from genome assembly GCA_023646645.1 of Varanus salvator macromaculatus. Lineage (NCBI taxonomy): Eukaryota > Metazoa > Chordata > Lepidosauria > Squamata > Varanidae > Varanus > Varanus salvator. Next base: position 5,813,666 of record JAIXND010000771.1, on the reverse strand, counting down.
ACCATGGCCTCTGATTTAAGCTCTCTCTTTTATTACTGGGTTCCCTTTGGGGCTCACATTTCTCTGCGGAGGTCCCATTCTTATGGGTTCACACATGTCCCCAGGGTGTGGTCTCTACGTACAGCATGGAGCTTGGAACCATTGCATGGTGACATCTGGTGTGTTGCAGAATGCCTGCCTGCAGACCTTTGCGTGCACATGCCCTGTACGTGCAAATGCTCACCAAACAAAAAGGGCAAGGTGATTGCACGAGTGGGGTGAGTACAGGCCATTCGGGTGGCCAAGTTCCTGCCAGGCTCCCCAGAGCTCACTGGGAGCCTTGTGTACACTGGTCCAGTCTCCCAATTCCAGCTCTTGGCTCTTCCTTTTCCTTCTCTGTGTGTCACCCTCTTCTTTTGTGTCCCTTCTTGAGAGCCATTTCTTACCGCAACTTGCTCTTGAACCAGGTTCTAGGTTCTTTACCTCTACTTCTGCAGGCACCTGCTTCCTCCCTATTCTACAGAAACAGGGGAAGCTGCTTTATATGGGGGCCGATCATCCATCCATCCATCCATCCATCCATCCATCCCAAGATGGTTCACTCGGGCTGGCCAGCAGCTCTCAGAAGAGCCAGGCCTGTCATTTGCTCCTTTGAACTGAAGGCATCCAGAGCTCAGAAGACATGGCAGACATCTTAGATCATGGATGGTGGAGCTAGCAGGCTGAAAATATTTGACATGTCAGAACATAGATAGTGAAAAAAATATAAACACCCATGTACTTGCTCACAAAAGTGATCAAGGCAGCATGTTTGAATATGTATCATTCAAAGGAGGTTTTGTTTCAAAAGGCTATTTGAAGACAGGAAAACCATAGATGAGAAAGAGAACCAAAATGTTTGAGTTGCTCCTCTTCTCTTACAACCTACATTTGCTCAGAGGTAGCAAAAAGCTGAGGGAGAAAAACGGGGCAGGGGAGAAGAAAGGAATTATCACATTTTGTCACCGAAAGGGGTTCAATGCAACATCTCTTCCATCTAGTTTCCCTTTATTGGTGTATCTAACCAAAGTTGAGCTTAACTGGACTCTGGGGGATGGTGGAGGACAGGAGGGCCTGGAGGAATGTTGTCCATGGGGTCGTGATGGGTCGGACGCGACTTCGCGACTAACAACAAACCAAAGCTGAAGGCTGAAGAAGAAATGGAAGACCAGCCGGGAGATGGATGGATCAGTTCCTTCAAGGAAGCCACCATCCTGGGTTTACAAGAGCTGAGCAGGCTGTGGAGGGCACGCCATTTTGGAGGCCCACCATAAATTGCAGTCAACTTAATGGCACCTAACCGTAAAAAAGCCTGTACACCAAAAACACCATTTTTCTGTATTTCAAGAAAAAAGTTCTGGGAAACCTTCTAGCCACCACACTGAGTAACTTATCTGAAAAGTTTCTTAATTACCTTCCCCAGTGGTCAAGAGAATGTTCAACATTATTTAAAATCTTTACATATATGCTCAATAACATACAGCGAAACCACAACGATAAATGGTGAGTACCAAAGTTGGACAATGGAGCAGGAGTGGGTTGTAGCACAATCCTGGCAAGTCCCCCTTACTCCGGCTGTGGTCCTGCAAAGCTCCTAAACTGGAAGGTTTCAAAGCTTTCAGGACCCTGCAGAGCTGAAGCTAACGGGGCAGGAATAGCAGCAGAAACACTCTTGCTTCCGGGGATTCTCTGAAGTTTTCCGAGATGGACTTTTCAGCCCCATCTAACGAGCAGTCAGTGTGCTGGGGTGGATCTCTTCTTTCCCTTCTGATATCCAAGTGCCTTCCCTGATCTTGGAGGAGGTTTGCAAGCTGCCCTGTGGTTCCAGGATTCCGCATGCGGGAAACATGGAATTGCCCTCTCCATTGATAAAGGCATTCTCCCTCAACGGGCCATGGAGAAGCTCCTACAGTGTTTCCTGCCTTCTCCGGGGGAAGTCTAGCGTTTCCAGGAGGCTAGCGAAAATCACTGGAACAGCTTCCCTGTACAGAGAACTGGTGTGCAGAAATTAGGGCTGGGTGAATTTTGCTTGGGCTGCATTTTAATAGAAACTTAGCTACTTCTGCACTTTTGAATCCCTATGTAGGGATGTGTGAGAAATCCATTCTGGGGGTGGGAATCCATCAGATTGCCCGGGCTTGGCTCCTTGGACTCTGGCCGTGAGTTCGGCTTCCTGGGAGCATGCCACGTGCTCACCGGGAAGTGTGTGTGGGTCCCTTCCTGAGCACACGACCTGCAGCCTTTATTTGTGCCTGCTGCTGGACGAGGTTGCTGGTGGCACAACCGGGGTTCAGTGGATGTTTGCAGACTTCCTCTCAGCTCAGCTCACTTTCTAAGACAGGTCCAAGCACCAGAGGACGTCTGCAAGCCGAAGAGCGACAGATTCCACAGAGCTTAATTGCAACGCTTTCACTATGCATATGGCTTGCAGGCTGGAGAAACCCAGAGGAAGCAAATGGCCATATACGTAATGCTGGATGCTGGGTGGATAACATGATTTTTAAAAATAAAAATCAGCCTGCACCCCACATACCTTGTTCATCAGTTCTGTTGCTCTCAGCTGCAGTTTCATAGATAGTTCCACCCATCGTTTTCCTAGAGGGTCTTCCAGCTGCTTGATTTAAGTTCTCCTGACATCCCACCCCATGTGAGTCATGTTCACAGCTGAATTAACTGGCAGTTTCCTTTTTACATCCTCAGCCCCCCCCCCCCCCCGA
>JAIXND010000771.1:5703987-5810831 GCA_023646645.1 Varanus salvator macromaculatus | reverse complement strand
CCCCCCCCCCCCCGAAGCCTCACTGTTCAGCGTTAAAAGCTCCCCCCGATGCGACTTATATGAGGTATTCGCCAGCGTTGCATCTCGGGAGCACGTTTGCCATTCACTCCTCCCTAGGCCCCGAATTAAAAATTACTGCTGTGTAATAAACAGCCTAACGAAGCTGGGTTGTCAGTTCTCGTTTGCAGAAATGAGGGGCGCCAATGAAACATTTAACGACGTGTGATCGGAAGAGCGGCTGCTGTGACAGGGGGCGGATTGGAAAGCCCATACAGGGCAGGGCGCCGGGTGTGATTGCGCTTCCGTTGCTGCCATGTGCGGGGCTGGCACAAGAAGGAGCATCTTCTGACCTTCACAGAGCAACACGGAGCCTATCAGGAGATGGGAAGCAGGCAAGAGCTGGTGCAGAGGCTTAGCGAGAGAGGCGACTCTGTTAGTTCTCACCGTCCCTGTGCCTGAATGCAGCACACCTGCCGTTTGGACCATATCAGAGACATGTGGACAGCATGAAGCAGAAGGGCGTATTTTTTTGTGGGGATGGCCTGACAGGAGCAGTGAAAACTTGGAATTTCAGCTGATCGAGTCTTAAAAGCCAATCGCTGTTCTTAATTTGTCTTGCCACTTGCTGGGTGTAGAACTAGGAGCCTGCGTCCGGCATAGAGATTACTTCTGAACTGTCGTAAACCATCTGGAGAGCTTTGGCTATTGGGTGGCACAGAAGGAAAACATACCAATATCAGCGCTACTCATATTATTAACAATATTTTGTTTTATGCCACCCCTTCCTTTGAGGACCCCTGTGCAGTGCACATCCTTCTGTGCTCACCCCTAAACATTATCCTTGCAAGATCGTAGGTGGGGAAGGCTTAAAGCTGAGAGGTTGTGAGTGGGGCTGAGGTCATCAGTGAGCTTCACAGTGAGCTGGCCAGAGCCTATGACAGCCAACCTTGGGTGGTTTCCATGGATCATTCTTTTTTTTTTGGGGGGGGGGGGGCTTGGATGTGCCTGCTCAGTCCTCCTGCTGTTGGCACATATCCCAGCAGCCACTGTGCCTGCAATTTCATTCCATTCTGCAAAGCTTGCTGCTCTTTCCAGGGGACTCTGTGGTAGCTGCACAGCAGAGGCATGGAAACCCTCACACCAGGTTTGGAGGACCAGAGAAACTACAGTGAAGTCTGGAAAAGATACCACGCTGAAGGACCACAGCAGGGTTTGGATGACATGACAGACCACTGTGATGAAACAACCATTGTGGTTTGCCATGTTGTGAGAACCTGCCCATTGTGAAGCAGGAGTTGCTCTTCACTCATGGTGTTTGGTTCTTATCTCCCCTGGCTAGCAGCCCATGTGCCATGGCTTGTTCTTTCTAACTCCTATGGAAAATTATCTACTCAGTGGAGAGAAGAGAGGATAAACCACAGGTGGAGAAAGGCAGCCAGTGGTGCCCACTTGCACATGTGCGCATGCGTGTGCTTTCCTCACTCTCTAGTTCTCCCTACTTTTTGGTGGAATGGCCTTCAAATTTCTCAATTGGAACAGATCTTACTGGATGAATTGCTTTCAAGGGGTGACTGAAATATGTAGCCCAGCACTTGCTGAGTTATTTCACTGAATTTGGGACTCAAAGTACCTATTGCCCACACAATTTCAAGTCTGGCTGCATAGCCATGAGGGCTAGAAACTTGTCCATAAAAGCAGAGCAGAGCAAAAACTCATATAGTTGACAGTATTAAAAGCTGAATTCTGTGCCTGTGTGGTTTAAAGCTTTTGCATAGGATGCAACAACTTTGATGTAGTAACAGGCTTTGAAAAATCTCAGGGACACGAACACTGCCCTCTTTCATCTATACTGGTGTGCACAGAGATTCAGGGCTATGCCAAGTCCCTTGGGAATGTCTCCTTCCACTTTTAGCAAAATGTCAAGCTGCAATGGAGCATGGTATCTTTGGCTAAAGTTGTCTCCTGTTGGAACCCCCACCTCCTCCTTGGCACATGCCCGGACCCCAAGATCTTTGGTGCCTTGCAAAGCCACCCAACATGCAATGAAACGTTGCCTCTTTGAGTCATACCCAATGCTCAGTTTACTTACAGCAGAGACACTGCAATGACTAGAAATCAAACCAGACTAATATTGGATACAACTCTGGGAGCTGAACTCGCTTTATGATTCATGGAACAGCTGGAGTATGTTGAAAGAGGAGCGCTGGAAACGGCCTCAGTTATTTTGCAAATTAATGAGATGAACGGAGGTCAAGTGCACAATGCTAGGTAGGTCAGGTCCTACGTCCTCCTGGCAGAAAGTGGGCAGCTCAGGGTTTGCAGGAGTGGCAGCTGCAAAACTCCTGATCTGCCCCAAAATGCATCGCTATAAAGCACGGCAAAGAATGCAGATCTGAAAACGCCTCCAAGGAATTCTGTTTCCTTTAGCACCCAACAGGGTAATGACTACAGCTGACTATATCGCAAGAAGAGGTCCCTCGCTGGTGTGAATGCAGCCCCTTCGTAAACTGGTGGGAGATTGCATGCAAAATGATGCGCTAATTTCCTTTTTCAAACCAAAAGTTTTAAAGTTCTGTAGGCTTCTTAATTATTGTACCATGTTTCTGCCTACAATGGTTTCTTGAGGTTGTGAGCCACCCCGAGGCTTGTGGCAAGGGGTGGCCTATAAATCTGTAAATAAAAATAAATAAATAAATAAATAAAAGCACCTGGGCCAAAATTTGGGTGGTGGGGAGAATGCAAGACGGAAGTCCTTCTTCACAAACAACACTGAAAAATGGGCTGCAGAACAACTTCTTTGTACAGAACACGCACTGAGATCCAGTGTGGCCCTAATGATAATATTGCTGGACTGGGACTCAGGACACAGGAATTCAGTCCTCACTTGACCATGAATTCATTAGGTGGCTTTGGGCGGGCCACTGACTGTCAGCCTTACGTACCTTGCAGGGTTGTTGTGAGGACACAGTGAGAGGAGGGGAAGATTTATTTAAGCTGCCTAGAGTTCCTTTCAGGAAAAAGGAAGAATATACATTTGCAAAAGAAAGAATTTGCACAAATGTGCCCATTAAAATGGACACAAAGATGCATACCTTAATGTGGGAATGTATCAATTTTGATAAATTTGTCCTGTCTGTGTTTTGTGGCCTGCTGGTCATCCATATCTGCTTATTGGCAGAATTGGATTTTTTTTCCCCTGTAAATGGACATATAAGAATTTCATTCCTGTTTGCAAATACGCATTAGCACTAATGCAAACTTGCACAAATCTTCCCAAAATTATGTATTAAAATATCTGGTTGGCAAATCCACAGAATCCTCATTATTTGGGGAAAAATTCAGTCTGCTAAAAAATCTGGAAGCTGGATTCATAGAAATCTGCCCTCAATCAAATCCTTACAGTTTGCTGTGACATCCGTACTAGCAAAACTCAACACCCAAAGCTGGATGTTTCTGCAACGCCTTAAAAAGAAATCAAACCATCTGTGGAAACAGAGTTCCATAAGCAAGACCTCAAGAAGGGCAAGCAAGGCCAAGATGGACAGATTCATCCATCCCTATTCCAGGAATTTTCAAAAAGGTGAGGAAGGAACCCAAAGTCTCTCCCTGTTTTGGATTTTCAGTGCTGCGGATACCTGGAAGTCCGTAACCTGTGAGGACCCTGCAGCTTTGGGGGATGCGCCAGGTGCAACCTTTCCAGTCAATGGGCCACTGTGAGCCCCCGCTCACTGGCAGCGAGTCTATGGATCCGGGCTGGTTCAGCTGCTCCGCACGGAGTCCATTTCCACCCTCACAAGATGATGTCTTGTTGCCAGGGGGACACAGGCCCCCGTGTTTCAGTGGGACCCAGGACAGGAAGCGTCCCTTCATAAAAGCCCCCTAATCTTCTGGCAAGAGAACTTAGCCTGAACTTTCAACAGTTCCGCCTTTCTCCTTTCCTCCTTTTCAAAAAGTTGCAGCTGTATCTCTTTCGTGAAATACCCTCCTGTCTCAAAACAACAGCGCCGACTTTCTTTTTCCAACTTGCTTTCCTCTTAGGAAGACTTCTAATGAGGGCTACTTCATTAATTAAAGAAGGGGCTCATTTAGCTCTTCCAGTGTCTCTGCCTTTCACCTGGCTTGCCAGGAGTGTCTTTTGACACACTGTCTTAAAGGGAACGGGGAGCCTTTTAAACTGGTCCTCAATTCAAAGCTTGTCTTGCTGATATTTATTATGCCTCTTTTGACTGGGAAAGAAACCGAGTTTGGGAGCAAAGGACCTTCGGATGCGGCCTCAGCGAGTTTCCAAGCAGCATCTCCTGAGCTGCAGTGCCTGGGCTTAGCACGAAGTGCCTTTTTAGGGTCACACTAGAGTTTATTTGGGGAGAAGCAAGTCACTCTCTGGAGTTAAAATATGGAAATAAAAGCAGCCAGTGCCAAGGTTTGGGGCTCCCGGACAAACACCCTCTGTGGTCCCATCGTCCAGTGGGTCCTGCTTTTCCAAGAGGCAAGCAAGCAGTTTGCAGCTCCTGGCGGGTCATGATTCCTCAGCAGATGGTCAACCTACCCTTGACATAGACTCTGAAAACACTGGTCTTAATCCTTGGGCTGGAGGATTCTATGTTCCCTTTCCTTCCTCGGTGAGAAAAACCAGTGGGGGCCAGTTTTGAGGGAGCAATCAGCAGAGGGTGATAGCAAAACATTCCTCTGCTCCTGATTATTTATGGATTTATTGGAGACATGTATATGTCCTGCCCTTCAGTCGGGGAGAGCCCCCCGTGCCAGCTTTCTGGTCCATAAAAACAATAACATTCCTATGGTCACATTCACAATCTGAAAAGAAACATCACAACGGGAAAAAATGGATGGGAAAGGAAAGGAAAAAACTCAGATCCAATTCTTGATTTACAGTTCCTGCAACGACCAGCTGTGATGGAAATGGGTTGCCCACACTCCAAGAAATAGCCTGGTGATCTAGCATTTGGGTTCTGACTTTATTTATTTATTTAGAATATTTTTACCCATCCTATACAATCCAATTGTCCCAGGACTTTGATAATCTTGAAATGTTGGCTTGCAGAATTTGGGTCTTAAGGGCCAAATCTGGCAATCCAGGGTTGCCCAGTGGGCTACCTTCTTCCCTCCAGTCCCGTCCTTTTGTGGCCTCTTGGCAGCTGTGCATTTTTTCCTCATCCTAAAAGGCTGAACTACTTCTTATTTTGGGCAGGATTAGTTAAGGGCAGGATGAAATTTAAGTTTAATCGTAATGTTTTCAGAGAAATCATAAAGTTAACAGAAGGCAATAATTTCAATGTTTTAGTGGCTCTGTTTGCCCAAATCTAGAGAGTTCGAATCGTTCTTTGAAAATTGTTTAAAGTCAGGACTTATTGCATTGCTGCAAAAGAAAAATGTTGGAATTTGTAGTGATTACAGGACCATACATTGGATCAAACTTAAAAAAGGTTTTTCTTGAAAACAATGCATGGTACAATTTGGAAGTAATATGAAGAGGGAGCAGGAAACACAGTTTGGCTTCCGAAGAGCCAAATTCAGAACCACGCAAGCATTATTCCGTATGTGTGTGCTTGGGGAAAGATGCAGAAACCATGAACATTGCTTGCTTTACTGACTGTGAGAAAGCTTTTGACAAAGTAGAACATGCAAAGGCAGTGAAGCTGCCGGTAAGCAAAGACTTTCATTCAAGAGGTATCATAAACTTGTCTTGGTAACAAAAAGCTGCAGTGAAAGTTGAAGTTCAGATGACAGCAAATAAAGAGCTACGAAGAGGGGTATGGCAAGGATGTATACCTTCTTCCTTGCTTTTAATTTGTACTCCAAGAACATCTTTAAAGATGAACTCCCTGATTTCAATGATGATATCACTGTTAATGAGAGATTATCAATAGCATTTGATATGCAGATAATGGAGTACCACCAGCTGAAAATTAGATAACAAAGAGTATTTGATAAAGTCAGTGAAATGAGGATCGCACATGATCTAAAAAAATAAAAGTTAGAATAAGGAAGGCTCCGAGTAGCTTTTTAAGATGGGAAATGTAACATGTAACAAAAAAACTTAAAAATTGTCCTGATAATATGTACTGTGTATTTTAGGCATTTTCAGTTCTACTGTATGACATGGAATTGTGGTTGTTAACACAGACTGCCATGAAAAAGATAGACGTGTGGCTTTATAGCAGGATGTCACAAATTTCATGGACCAAGAGAGTGAAGAGAATGCATAGAAACAGAAACTGAGTCAGAAGGGGCCTCTGGGGCCATCTAGTCTGACCCCCAGCTCCAGCCGGCTCTGCTCATGACATGCCCTCCATGTGCATGTCCAGCCTGTCCTTGAACACCCTCACCGATGGGGCCTCCACCACCTCCCGTGGAAGCCCATTTCATACCCTCGGGGTCCTGACTGTCAGGAAGTGCTTCCTGGCATCTAAATGGAACCTGGGTTCCCTGAGCTTTGCTCTGTTGGAACAAATAGGTCACAACCCACCTCTGCGTGGCACCCCCTCACATACCTGTATGTCGCCAACAGATCCCCCCGGAGTCTCCTCTTCTCCAGGCTGAAGAGACCCAGCTCCCTCAGTCTCACCACATACCCCATCCCCTGCAACCTTGTGGCCCTACGCTGCACTGACTCTAACCTGGCTATATCCTTCCTGTAATGAGGAATTATAAAACATAGAAATTGCAGAAAATGGGAATATTTTGGCGATATGGTGAGAAATGAAACCTATAGACTGCTGCTGCTGTTTATACAAGGTAACATAAACCAGGAACTCAGACTGAGCTGCTGCAAAGTGGGCCAGAATCTGGGAAGCCAAAGCTAGGGAATCTGGTGGATTTTCCACACAAAAGAGATTCCGCGCACATCCCTTGTCTACGGTGATGCAAAAATCACAATGCTTTTCTTTAAATATGCATTTAAGTATGTGATGATTATGAATGCAAAAAAATAAAAAAAAATCAGGCATGATTCATGATCCAAGAATACGCAGGGGAGAAGCGGAGTACCTAATTTCTGTCGTGGGTCACACATTTCTTCAGAGGTCATCCGATGAGGACTGTACACTGGCAGTGGGTGGGTGGGGCCAGAACCAAAAGTAGGTGGGTCTTCCCCTCCCCTCCCCTGCCTCCCCTTCCTCTGCTTGCCTTTCCGTTTCCTGTCACCCCCTCTCCCTCTCCCTTCCCACCCCATACAGCTGGGCAAAGGCAACACGCTCTTTCCAGAAATCCGGGCTGGTTGCCTGCAGGGTGTTAGCTGCCGATGCCCCAGGGCTGTAGGTTCCCCACCCTGATGGAAGGGAGGACTGGGCACCAGTGCTCAAGCACTTCAAGTTTAATGGGGGTTAGGGAAGAACTTCCAGTGCGTGTGTCCTGAGAGAGCGGCCCTACTGAGCTCCGCAGGACTTGCTCCTAGATCAATGTGCATGACAATGTTGCACAGCCTGGTGCCCCCTGGATGTGTCGGACTACAAGGCCCATGGTATCCAGGCTGCTTGGCCTATGGCTGGAAATCATGGGAACTGAAGTCAAAACACCTGAAGGGCCAAGGTTAGATTGCAACGCCTGTCTGCTTCTATGGCATTTTGGGACATTTGGGTGGGAGTGGATGTAGAAGGAGAATGGATGGGAGGCTGTGTGGAAAATGACCCTCGCCCAGGTGCTCAGGCCGCGCGTCGATTTCAAAAGCATCCAGCCAGATATGCTCACGGGCACCAAGGTAGCAACCTTCCCCAGTAGCTGGAATTTAGACACATACGGCCCTGGACAAAGCCCTTGTGGGCACCATCGAATATGGCTGCCCATTAACCTCTGAACTTGGAGGATTATAGGCATGCACTGGAGGATGATGGGAGGAGCACGGAGGCAAGGATGGTCTCTACAACTCGCTCATCAGTTGATTGTGGTTGTTTAAGTGCTGTGGGCTTGCTCGTGAGGAGGAGGAACCCTGTGTCCTGGCGGAGCGTCACTTCTCTCCTCCCCATCCCCTGAAAACCCACCGCCCAATGCTGGCTCCGAAATTACCCTTGCAATTCAGAAAGAACAGAGCAGCTGTGAACACATCCCTGAATTCAGAGCTGCAGTTCAGGCCTCAGGGACTTTTCCAAGGGTGGAGCTTCCAAATCTCCTACAATGATCCAGACAAGAGTCTGGCACCCAGAGACCTGTAGACTGTTATTCCCCTGGTTTTGATAACCTGCTAAGCTAGTGGCCAGAATCCCAGCCTCTGGTCATGCAGAGCTGTGTGGGACACGCGAGGCTATATTTTGACCAGTAGGATGGGCAGCTGTCCTAGTTTGCAGAGGAAAATCCTCCCTTCAGAGGGGTCCCATCAACTCCTGGTTTGGAGTCAAAGAAGCAGAAGCTAGGAGAGCCACCTGGGGCCTTGAAGCTTCCCATTGGTGCTTAGCCCCAGAGCAACAGGTACAAAGCTCGCCTTCCACACAGTGGTGAGATAGAGTGCACTTATATTTCAATTATAGCTATCATTTCTAAATGTGTACCTGTGTGTATACATTTACATATGTAAATGCTGCACTTACTGCTTTTATCCTTTGTTGTAAACTGCCCAGAGAGCTTTTACTAAGCGTGGCATAGAAATGAAATTAATGAATACATTAATGATAATACACATCGGCCTGCTGGTCCTGGTGATGCACCCGCTCAGCTGGGTCTAGTATGGCTCCTTTCGGAGGACGATTCGTGTTCTCACCTTGATGTGCCCGCTCTGGAGGCTTTTTGCTGTCTCGCAACTGCTGATCTTTTCTCCACGGGTCCACCTTTGACTCAGCAGTTTGCCTCGGTACTCATTTTCTGAGGACGGAAGAGAAAGAGAGAGCATCAGCAATGAGGGCCGCAGCTGACAGAGGCCGATGGCAAAACCTCGCAAGTACCCTCAAGCAATCTCTCTAGGAGTCTTCAGCCTGGGTGGATTGTCATGGGGCTTCTCCTGTCCTCTCCTGTCCCCTCCTCTCCAACTTTGCACTGTCAGGCCAGCAGTCCGATTCAGTCCAGGTGCAAGATCCTTGATGTGGCCCTCCCAGTGCTGTTGGACAGCAACCCCCGTCATCCTTCATCACTGACCATACATCCTTGGCCTGCTGGAAGCTCCACTCCAACAACCATCAGGCGCCCCTTCTGATCTGCACCCCACCTTTTAGCAAGGGCAGAATTTCTGGAGGTCGGCGTGATCTTTAAGGCCACCAGACAACCGCAGCACTGGCTCAAGGAATTCGCTGTCCAAGGTGGAGCATCTTGGGGCCAAGATCCTGGGATTCTGAGAGTGCTCTCTAATTACATCTAATGAACATTAGACCCCAGAGCAGCAACCTCAAACAATGCGCTCCCTCTGGCATTTGTTCATCAGAACTGGACCTCATTTTACTCTCGTTGTGGAACTTCTAAGGTGACTTCACCACCAGTCACTGGCCACAACGGGGCTTGCTTATCCTTCTGCGTTGCTCAGCTTGGCAGCATGTCCCGGTACAGCCAGTTGTCCCTGGAATTGAGCTGCGCCACCGGCTGCCCACCCTGCTACCTCTTCCTGTACCATCACAATCATGGACTGGCTAGGATTCAAGCAAAGGGATGCTACGAGCAGCTGCATCACCTCTGAGAACAGCAGCAGGATGGAAACATTTTAATTATTTTCTAAAGAAAAGAGACACCTATGAGCCACCTTCTCCAGCTACCTGGTGGCAAAATAGCACACAGATGAAGGCAGTCCTGCAAGGCCACAAGCCAAAGACCACATTACTACATGAAGCCTCCTTGTTCTATTGGAGCTCACAATCCATGTCAGGATTGGAATCTCTGGACCATTCGCTATCACTGGCTTCACACAATGTAACAAGCAACCTGCATGTTTGTCAAAGTTCACAGGGTTCTTCCACAATCTAAACAACAGACAGTCTGGCGGTTTCTATGTTAGCATGGTTTGCATCCTCCTCCCAAGTCAAGCCTCTGTTGGGAACATGCATCCCATCAGCCACTGTGACTGCAACTCAACCCCAAGATGCACCACTCTCCGCCAACACCACCGGCTTCTTCCTCATCGGCCTGCACAGTTCCCTAGACAGTGGAGGAATTGAAACCGGGGCTCAGGGTGGGGATGAGGATCGCTTGGGAAAATGATACATTTCTGAGCCTATGTTAGAATATGTTTTCAAAAGGAAAGGGAAACAATGCAAAGGGAATTGTGGGACCAATGGGGATCTCTTTTGAATTTGGTTTGTTGTTTAGTCGCAAAGTTGTGTCCGACCCATCATGGCCCCATGGACAACACTCCTCCAGGCCTTCCTGTCCTCCACCATCACCTGGAGTCCACCCAAGCTCACACTGACTGCCTCTGTGACTCCATCCAGCCACCTCATCCTCTGCTGTCCCCTTCTTCTTTTGCCATTTATTGTTCCCAGCATTAGACTCTTCTCCAGGGAGTCCTTCCTTCTCATTAGGTGGCCAAAGCATTTGAGTTTCATCTTCAGGATCTGGCCTTCTAAAGAGCAGTCAGGGTTGATCTCCTCTAGGACAGACTGGTTTGATCTCCTTGTGGTCCAAGGGACTCGCAGGAGTCTCCTCCAGCATTGAATCTAGTACCGTATTTTAAATCTTTGTGCTGTTACCCAGTTCTACTGGGTTACTATTTTTAAAATTTTATATTGTACTTCTAAACTTCTAAAATGTATTTCATCATGTTGAGTTTTATAGTTCTGATTGGTGTGAACTACCCAGAGAGCTTTGGCTATTTGGCAGGATAGAACTGTAAGCAAAAGCGAGACACATAGGCAACCTACTGGCTTTCAGCAATGGCTGGGGCATGTTTGTTTTGGTAGCAGTCTCTTCCGAAGAAATTATGCCTGCTTTTCCTTATTTATAGACTGTGGCTGGCATCACTTCTATTTCATTCAGATATTACATCATATTTACTGACGGAGCGAGCATCATTTATCTCTATTACACAGCTGTTAAACCTCAATTAATAGGTTTTAATGATTAGCTATTAGTGGTGCAATATACAGTTTAACATTCTGTATTAGGGTTTAAATTAAATGCACGCTTCAAGAGCTAAATTTTCCAGGCATCACTCAATGCTTTGCTTAAGTAAATAATATTCACGTGGGAGAGAAACAATGGATGTAGGTCTTTTTCCCCCTGAAGGAGAGCAGGAAAGAGATTAAACAAACAACGGGCAATTAAGCATGGCAGCATTTGGTACAGAAAACACACAAAAGGGGTGATCCAGCAATAACACACCGGGTGAGTTCACATGATGCAACGCACCCGAGCAGGAAGCAAGAAGCCACAACGTGGCCGACAGCTGATCGGTGTCACTGTGCTTTGCATTCCCTCCCTCTGAGTCTCACTGTGCGTTTTTCAGGGAACGTCACGGAACACCCGCCTGCCCCCCGCTGAATCGCAGCACATTTCTGGCTCGACACACCTTTTGTCCCTTCGTGCCTCTTTTCCCTGGATGGAGATCACCACCTCCAGTTTGACAGCTGGCTTTCGAGGGCCCCCATTTTGCCACCCACCCAAAGTGTCTTCAAAGTGCTCAAGCTGCACCTTGGAGAGGCTATCCGTGGCTGCAAATCATTTTTAAAAAACCTGATACCATCGCTGTGGTCATTGTCCTATCCCCCAAAAGCGGGTGGGACCAGGGGAAGGGGTCTGCTTCCTGGCTGGATGTTTGGCTCCCCAGCCTTACAGCTTCAAAGGGATGCTTGCACTGATGTGTGATCTGTCCCTCCAGGCTTCATGGGCTTCCTCTTGTGCCCAGCCTGTTCTTGGGAAGCAAGCCGAGCCAAGAAGAAGTCCACGGATGCTTGTGGGGCAGCGCCTGCACAACCAGCGGCCTTCTTCTGAAGCACAAGCGAAGGCTGCTGTGAGTGGTGCATCAGGGGGACACGGCTCGTGCAGCACGTGGGGCGCAGTTCCAGGTGAGTGCCCCACAGATGCAGGACATCCTCACTCTGAGCCAAAGTGGACCAGAGTCTGAGGAGCTGAGCCCAGGGAATCCAATGGATTCCCACCTGCAAAGTGTATTCCTGACACATCCCTGGTGGGCAGGGCCACAGCACAATGGGTGGATGGAATTTCCCGTTGCTGGACACAGGACATGAGGCCCATCTCCCTGAGCAGCAAAGCCAGAACTGGGCATGGCATGCAACATGCACAGGACCCTGGAGAAAGGCCCGGAGTTCCCGGGAAGTGTTTGCCTGCCCCTTCCCGCTGGCTCCTTCTTCTGTGGCCTGCATGGAAGCTCTAGGATGGCTCAGTCATCTCTCTCGATACACAAGTCCTGTTTTTGCTTCTCTTTCCTAATCAAGAGAAGAGAGAGGGGTGGAGAGGAAGCTGCTGTTTCAGGTGGGCCAGAACTTCACCGAGGGGTGGATGGACCCAGCTCAGGAGAAACACGCCTCCAAGGTGCTTTCCAGTGACAGCTGGGCATGAGCGGGGTCAAATCTGCTGGCACCAGGACAAAGGAACGGAGGGCAGTGGGATGAGTACATGGCCTGCTAGTAGAGAACCGCTAGGGGAGGAGAGCAGTCCCATCCTGTCGCTGAACAAAGAGGGAGTGCTTTCAAGAAGTAGCTGTGGATGATGGGTTGGGAGCAGGAGACATGGCCAAGGCAAGAGAAAGGAGGAGGAGCCCGGCCTTCCTCAGATAGTCGGCACCCTGATCTGAGGTCCGAAACAGCCATTACTTTGAACCTGCATGGAGGAGCTACATCTTTTAAAAAATTAGTTGCATAGCCAGGTTGGAGTCAGTGCAGCGCAGGGCCACAAGGTTGGTGGCTGGTTTGCAGGGGATGCCGTATGAGGCGAGACGGAGGGAGCTGGGTCTCTTCAGCCTGGAGAAGAGGAGACTCCGAGGGGATCTGTTGGCAACATACAGGTATGTGAGGGGGTGTCACACGGAGGTGGGTAGAGACCTGTTCTCTCCTGCAGAGGAAAGCAGGACGTGCTCCAACGGAGCAAAGCTCAGGGAGCCAAGGTTCAATTTGGATGCCAGGAAGCACTTCCTGACAGTCAGGACCCCGAGGGCGTGGAATGGGCTTCCACAAGAGGTGGTTGAGGCCCCATCAGTGAGGGTGTTCCAGGCTGGACATGCACATGGTGGGCATGTCATGAGCGGAGCCGGCTGGAGCCGGAGGTCAGACTAGATGGCTTGGGAGGCCCCTTCCGACTTGCTCAGTTTCTATGTTTCTGTGGTCTAGACTGGAATCTAACATGTGGAATTGGGGTTTTTTAAGATATGAACTGGGCCCCCGCCACATAAAACCCCCCAGCGGGGGGATTTAAAAGAATGCTTTTGTTTTGGCCCTGGGTGTTCCTGAGCCCCATGAAAGGGAGTGTCTTTCACCTCAGAATTTCGGCAATTCGAGCAGGATTCCTTCCTCTTGGCACCTTTGAGGGGATTTGGAACCGAGCCAAGGTTTTGTCCAGCCAGCTGCAGGCAAAGCCATGTGCACCGCAGCGTCCTCCAACCCGGTGCCCTCCGGGTACATCGGGTGCCAACTCCCATCCTGGCAAACACCCATGTTAGCTGGGACCAAGGTGAGCTGCAGTCCAACATTTCTGCAGAGCTGATGAATCGCAGGAGCGGGGGGGGGAATCATTTCATGAAAAGCACGGCGATGGAGGACGGGGCTACGTGTCTGTTGGGCGCATTCGCCCCAGCGCCTCTTCTCATTCCACCACTGGCCTTTCACCTGTGCTGCACAACTGCCGGGTTAGTGCCCTCCAGGTTCACCATGCCCCGCATTGTTTCTGCAACTCCCCCATCACCTAATTGGTCAGCCTGGGATTTAGGATGGGAAAATAAATAGCTGCTAGGGCGTTGTTTGGCAGTTGTTTTTCCAGCCCCGGCAAGGTTAAAAGACATAATAATAGTAATAATACCATAAGAAAAGCCTCAGCCGGAGCAACTGCCAGAAACATGCCATTTGCATTTTTAAGGAAATACTTCTTCGAGACAGCCTGGGTGAAAGGTCGGTATTTGCATATAAATGGAAAAGAAAGTGTATGATGCTGGAAGTTACCTCTATATCATTTTCTCAGCAGTGAGCTGCTGGTTTGGAGATTAAGGGACACGCTTTGCATCTTGCCTTTTATTGAAGACAGAAGGTGGTCGGAGAGTCAAATTGGGATGAAATAACAAGGAGAGGGAAGAACGGCCAATCAACCCCCCCCCCCCCGATGTACAGAAATGTAGCAGTGGGCCAATTTGCACTTGACTTTTAAAAACTTGGCTATGAAAGGGACCAAGATTAAGTGGCAAAAGATGGGGAGTGGGCCACCGGTTGAGAACGGGGCAGGCACCTTGAGATAGGTGGCTTTCTCTGCCTATATTTTAGGAGGAGTAACGAGGAAACAGACAGGCCTCCAGTTCTGTAGGAAAAGCCAGTGTTTTATAAAGCTAACGTATGGGTCACTCTGGAATGCGCAATTTAATGACTGTGTTTCTCTCTCTGTATCTTGCATGTCAATGATCTTGCAAAGCATAGTATTTCTCAACCCCCTTAGTTTGTCCCCCAAAACCCCAAGAAGAACCTACAAGGAATGGCAAGAGACATCCATGCAGAAGGAGGGTTCTTGGCTCCAAGGGGAAATGGGACCTTCTCCTGAGCAAACTGCAGAGGCCTGCAGGCCAAACCAGCCCGTGTGCTTCTCGCATGGCCGTTTCCGTTTCTTGCTACGTCTGCTGATAAAAGGAAAAACTTGCGTGCAGGCCAGCGTCTGAAGAGATAGCTACCCAAAGCGTTTCCCAACATGGAATCTCATGACTAACAGAGCCACTTTGCCGCTGCCAACTCATCGCCCCGATATCAAGTCCCTCCTTCCTGTGGTATGAGAAGTGAAAACCTGACACAAAATGTGTGTCATCCCGAATCAAAGTGACAGGAGCAATACGGTGTAATGAGGAGGCAAATTCGCTCTGAAATCTAAAACCCCCTTGGGGTGGTTTAGCACTTCATAGTGCCCTTTGACAACCCTCTTTCCTGGATGGCAGCGGGAAAGGGCACACGGACACGCAGGCACCCAGCCTGCCCCGTGCGTTGTGGTTTCCGTCCAATAACCACCCTCTCCTTCCGACTCTTTAGGAACTCCTGACCAGCAACACACACGCAGAAATTCAGGCGGCTCCCCTGAACAGGTTAGAGCAAGGCCAGCTTCACTCCTTCATGATCCTACGAAGCACCGTGCTGGGTCAGGGCAGAGACTCAGCGCATTATGCAGCGATGCTTTGAAAGCACGCGTCTGACCCTTTTGGAGGATTCACAAACGGGCACCCGTGAAAGCACCTGGACGGAATCTGATGAACTCTCCAAAGCGTGCGGCTTCCGAACGGCTGGCGCAGCTGCTGCGTCTGACTTGCACTTTTCTCATAGCTGTCCTGCGCGATTAGCCAAATCAGGATTTTGGCAATTAAACTGAAGCCTCTTGGCACACGTTTGAGCAATCTTACCTGCAGTAAGATCACTGGGGTGGAGTGTGTGTGTGTGTTGGGGGGGCGGTTCTGCACCCGCCCCCCCGCCAATGCATAAGGCACTCGGAGCCGAAAGACTGAGCACCCTGCTTCAGACAGATATTCAGATTTGGGTGGCAAAGATACCATTGCTCAACCTTCCCCAACCCGCTGCCCTAAAATGCATTTGGCTGGAACACCCAGCACTGCCGTTCAGCTCAGCCACTGGGTGCATGTGTGGTTCAACACATCTGGACAGTAGAGTCAAAAGGCAATGGCTGCGCTTTTGCAGCAATGGGGAGGAGGCAGGAGCATCGCACCCCGTGCAGGCAGCTCACAGCATGCTCCTGGCCAAGAGAGGGGCCTTCTCCGTGCCTGCAGCAAGCTGTGGGGAGCTTTGCACCAGGGACTGAGCGGGCTGCAACACTCTCAGACTGGAACCATTCAAATGCCAGGAGGGCTTCGTAAGCAGAGAACAAACACTCAGTGCACACGTCGCAGAAGCCGGCCTGCCTCGAGAACGTGTCCATGCTCCCTTTAAAGCGTCCCTCCTATTTATTGTGGCAACGGTGGAAATCCCCTTCTCTGTCTCTTTCTTGAAAAGTCCCACTCAAAAAATGCCACTCTTAGAAAGAGCATTTTAACACCACATTTTTTAAAATGCTGGGTAGTTTATATGCAACATCAGTGAGAACATTTGAGAAAGGGGCTTTTAATGGTCATATCCATACACATCAGGTGATAGCGAGAAAGCAGGAAAAAAAAAGGATCTTTCAAGTTAAAAAAAAGTCAAAGCAGAAGGAGGCTGGGAGAATAAGGACTGGGAACAGATGTGAAAAATGCCAAAGCAAAAAGAAAAAGAAAAGAAAGAAAAAAGATTGGTTTGTTAGTGTGTTCAGTGAAGAGGGCAATTGTAGAGCTGGGGGAGAGAATGGCGTCATTTACATTCTAATGAACATTTCGTAATTTTGCCCTTTCTAACCAATACACCAACCAGAGTTCAGTTATTCTTCAACACATGAACGTTCTAGTTTTTAAAAATTAAAACCTACAAAATGTATATTAAGAAAAGTCTGCACAAAATGCATTTATCAGTGAAAATAACAGGCACTGCATTCTGGAAAATTGCTTGCAAAATGTATATGTTAGGCTAAATTGTGTACCAAACTGTGTGTGTGTGAAGAGAAACACACACAAAATGCTACAAGCTAGCTTTAAAAAGTCTCAGACTAACATGGAAATGGGATGGACCAAATTTAAGATGGAGAGAGAAACCCAAACTGAGAGGCTCGTCATAAAAATTGGTTCAGCAGTACTCAAAGATAGTTCGAGGAAACACCTCTTCCTCCTCCTCCAATTACTGTCCATAGAAGGATAAAGGGACCAAGGCCTTATAGTGCAATTTTTCTGGGGTATCACCCCTTCCTATGAACTCTTGGGAAAGTTGCCCTGCGCAGCCTGGGAGTGCTCCTCGACCCGGAGCTGACCTTGGTAGCCCAAGTGTCAGCAGTGGCGAGGAGCGCTTTCCATCAGCTTCGGCTGATCCATCAGCTGCATCCCTTCCTGGAGTTCGACTGCCTAACAATGGAGACCCATGCGTTGGTGACTTCCCGATTAGACTTCTGTAACACGCTGTACGTGGGGCTGCCCTTGAAGACGGTCCGGATACTTCAATTGGTTCAGAATAGAGCTGCCAGGCTGCTGACGGGGACTGGGCATGGTTCTCATATCACTCCAGTTCTCTGTCAGCTTCACTGGCTCCCCATTGAAGTCCGGGCCTAATTCAAGGTGTTGGTTATGACCTATAAAGCCCTTAACGGCTTGGGTCCTGGTTACCTGAAGGAGTGCTTACGTCCATATATGCCCTTCCGCCTCCTATGATCTGCAGCTGATGCCCTCCTCCGGGAACCCTCCATGAGGGAAATAAGGAGGGTGAGTACAAGTATATTATTCTTGTTATATTTATATATTTGTATTTTTTATAGTTTGACTTTGAGATGGGCCAGTTTTTAAATAGTGTATTATCTTTAATTGTATTTATTTATTGCTGTTAGCCGCCCCAAGGCTTTTTTGCAAGGGGGCGGCATACAAATGCGTAAAATAAAAATAAATAAATAAATAAATAAAACAGGAAAAGTCATATTCAGTACAGCATTTGCCATTCTGAAAATATTCCTGTATTCACCTCCCTGTCCAGGGATTGAGGGACTGGTCAGTTCTACTTTCTCCAAGTTTGATGGTTTAATTCTCCAGTTGTTTCCCTCCTGTTTAGGAAGGCATTCCTGGACGAGGTATCACCCGAATTGAAGCCACCATTGTCAGCATGGAGAGGGCAGTTGTATACCTTCCTGAAATGCGACGATTAAAGATGAGAAGCCTGTCAGAAGAAAAGATGCGGCGACCCTGGTGCAGCACCCCGAACTCGCCTGAGGATGCAGAGGCTGAAAGTAAGATTAAGCTAAGTGCTCGAAGAAAGACTAAGCTAAGTGGAAAAGCTAAGTGCTGAGAGCCCTGGGCCGGGAGGAACTGATCTGTCAGACTGTGGTCCAATGCAAGCCTTTGAATGCACAGGATCCTGGCCATCCCAGGCACGGCAGCGGAAGGTGGCCGTCACCTCCTTCCATCATCCTGCAGATCAGCTTGGTCAGTGGTTCCCAACCTTCTGCTCCTTGGCAGCCCATTTCCACAAATTGCAGCCTTCCTACTAGCAAAATGTGTGCAATTATTGTTTGCAGTTGGGGTTATTTCAAATTTATATGTCGTCACTGCCCATAAGTAGCCCACTGATGGGATTATCTGTGTCTGATAAAACACAAATTGCAAAATTAATTTAAAATTCAAACAATGACCAAGAGAAGAGACGTAGAGGAGACCCGGAATAGTTCACTCACGGAATGCTGCTCATTGTGCTGAAGAAAACCCACTCTGCTATTCCTCATAACGTTCAATTAATTTCACGGCTTTTGACGTGTATCCCGTCTTACGCTGTTGATGCATGCACCCTATTCTGCCATTTTCAATGGTTTTTGCTACTCCTCAATGCCCTGGCTTGCACCCCTGGGGTACATGTGCCCCAGGGTGGGAATCACTGAATTAGGTGGATGTTTTTGGCCTTCTGGCTTTGGTACTTTGGAGGACAAAGAGTCCTGGTGGACCCCATTTCCTCCCCACTCGGAATACTTCATCTCCCCTTCTTCAGGCCTGGTCCTACAGACTCCGAGGAGCAGCTGATGCTATTCTTCTCATGCTTGCTGCATGAGCAAGGGCACCCAAGCACAGACGCTCAGCTCTGAGGGTGGCACTCCTTCCTGACCTTGGAGCTGGGAGTCCAAAGGCTCCTTTGCCTTCTGGGCCCTTTAAAATGTAAAAACGACAGTATAAAACCAAAATAGAGAATAATAATAGCATCAGGATTTAAAATATGGAGTCAACAGATTTTGAAACCATGGATGCTTGGAAAAATAACGGTGTCTTCACCTGCTACCAAAAAGATCTCGGTGTCATCAGCAGGTGAGTGCCTTTGTGGAGCCATAACTGGGGGCTACCACGGAAATACCCTCTCGTAAGCAGCCATCCACATCACTTCATCGCTTCGTTTGACAGGGGGCCCCTGGAGAGGGGCCTCTGAGGCTCAGGGCAGGTTTGTAGGCCAAGAGATAGTGCTTCAGGCAAGATGGCAGCAAGCCAGGCTTTGGAAGGGAAGACTAGGCGATGGCCTAGATGTCCCTTTGTACTTGTGTTCTCAAAGGAGGCCCACGAAAGTGGCAGGAGCAGCAATTCTGCAGAGGAAGGGCAGCTTGGGCAGCTGGAGAAACGGAGGCAGATGGGCTTCCCTTGGTGACAGTTCAGTGGGATGCATGAAGATGAGGATTCCTGTCTCCAGAAGAGAGCATGTAGAGTTCCCCGGCCCGATTTCCATACTTTGGGGTCATCAGGAGCATCCTTAGTGGCACCGAGTGTCTGAACTCAGATCTTCCATCCAGGGTTGTTATAGCCAAGAAGCACCGACAACCCTGTATTCTCTGTGTGGGCTGAGCCACGACATGATGGGGCAGCCAAACATCTTGGTCAGGAGAAAAGGGGCAAAGATGCAGCCAATGAATGGGGCGCCCCCCCCCCCCGTGCCCCACTGATCTCATGGCAGCACCCCTGCCTTTTAGCCTTTCTCTATCCTAAGAGAAGCACAGAACTCTGTGCCTCTTGTGTTAGAGATGCAGGAGAAATCTGTCAAGGGCTGGATTTCTTGAGTCTGCCCCATGGATTCTGCAGTGGAGTGACTTCCCCAGGTCCCACGGGGCTTGTAGATTGATTTGCTTATTCTGTGCATTTTTGTGCAAATTTAGCTGTGCAACAACACATAAAATAAAGAGCACGGATCAAAAAGATGCAAATCCCCACATGGAGTAAAGCACAGAAACATGAGTTATGGGGTGTGCGTGTGTGTGTGTGTGCACTTTGGTTGATTTTGCATTTTCAGGAGCATGGATCTGCACAAGTTGGTGAAGTATTGAATATGACGAGGAATGCAGTGGATCCCTCATGCCTCCTTCCCACGTCCCACGACGCCAGCATGCGGCATATGAAGGTAGACTCTTCCCAGTCCTAACCAGGTCAGAGCCTTCTCCTTGGAAACAGTGAGAGGGATGTGGCAGAAAATGCTGCTAGTGCTGGAAAGAACAACCAGTCTTCTCAGAACTGGTTGACTCCTGGCCACCTCCATCAGGAATTCATGCACAGGCCAGCTTAGGCGTGTGCAGAGGGTCCGGACATATCTCTGCCCCAGAGCGACAGGGGCTGCCATGTTTGCAGCGGTCTCTCCCCATCTCTCTAGTTAATTTGCAAGTTCTTTGCCGAGAGAACAGGAAGGGTGTACTGAGGACTGCCTCCTTGCCGCTCAGCAAGCGCTCTGCCGGTTTCAAAGAAAAAATCTGCCACATGATGTGCAGGCGTGACCCTTCCTCTCCCTTGGCCAAGCACTTTCAAATTAACTAGAGACGGAGAGAACTGCACTGTGGATTGCCTCCTTTGAGCAGGCGAAGCACTTGCTATTGACAGTTTAAAATAGGCATTGCAAAACACAGTGTTTAGCAAGATTGGAAAGCACTTTGTGTGCTTCGAGGAGAAGCAGTGTGGGCTTGACTGGGGAGGATCGCCCATGTGTCCAGTGCAGGAAGTCCTGCCTTCATTCAGACAGCCGCATTTCCCCCCAGTAATCCCAGTGCTTTCTCCACCTGTTCCCTGATTGGTTGGGATCGCTCCAGTAACTCGCTTCGGAGAGGGAAGGTGGCACGGAAGTAGCATCAGGCCAGGGAAACAAAGCCTATAAAGAGCTGAGAACAATGCCAAAAACCTGGGAAAAGACGGGCTTTTTAGGAACCATTTTGGCTCTCTGGAAAGCAGTGCTCACCCTGAAAATATTCACAAGCGAATGCTGGCACAGCCCGACTTGCTGAAATGCCTTTTGAGACTGAGTGACCCGAACGGCACACACTGTTCCAAATGGGGGTGAAGTACTTCTTTACACAACGAGACCACGGCGTGTGCTGTCCTGCATTCATTCCCTTCCCGAGCAGCTCCTAATACTGACATTGCCATTGAATTAGCTGGTGAACAGCATGTAGGTGTTGTGCAGTAAACAACAACAGCGCCCAATATTTTGACAAGAAGCCTTCGCACGCCGCATGCGGCAGAATCAGGACTGCCAACCCTAGTACAAGCGTTCAGGACCAAACGTCTTCCTTTTGAGGAATGGCTTTGCTTCTCCCCACCCTCCCTCGTCAAATCAAAAAGCCCCTCCTGGGTCACCTGCAGACTAAGCCAATGCTACTTTAGGATTTAAGTTCTATATGTATGCAGACACCTCCGGAGATATCTCATGTACCTTGTAATAACATTCGCCGTGGGTGCATTATAATGCGACTTTAGAAGTCTGCCTATGCCGTACATCTCGCTTGCTTCCCAAGCCAGCGGAAAGCACTTAAGCAAACAAAGCTTCGCTTGAAAGGGATGGTCTGTCCTCCTCTAGCCATGGAGCTCAATGAGCAAAGAAATTTGATGAAAGCAATAACAGAAGAAGTACCTTTGCTGAATTATTACAGGCTGTATTGTTGTGGTTTCTTGGAAGCTACTCTGAACTGCCTGGCCGTTGAGTGGTATAGACATGAAAACAACAACAACAAGCTTGGAATGTGCTTGGAGAAGCAGACAAGATCCAAAAAACTAATTTGAGCAACCAGGAAAAAAAGAGAGGACACAACTCCTCTGTTTGCTTAACTGGTCTTTCCTGGTGTTTACTGGGAAGAGGAAAAGGCTGTCCAACCAGCCAGAGTTTGCTGTGTGGATAAGATCTCTGTATATTTTACTGTAGTTGGGTCTGGGCTGTCTGGAGGTCTCTAAGGGAGACTTCTCTGCACCTCACCAAGCTATAATTTCCGTGGTGGTGGCAAGTGACAGCTTTGCAGATAAGGCAAGAATGCATCCCCAGATGCGTGAACTTTCAGGCTTTCTCCACTTAGCTGGGTTTGCAATAGAGTTTGGACTTCCGGAGGCTAGAGAAGGATGTTCTGAAAGAGGACCAACCCCAGACTCCGCTGGGACTCTGAGGCTCTCCCGCAATCTGTTCATAGACCTGACTTGAATGACAGTACCAACTTCTGCATCATCATTATCCAAAAAGGACAGATTAGGACACAGATTTACATAAAATCCACCTGTGCTAATCGACAGATGCATGTTTAGAAATGATGGCTTGAGTAGAAGCAGAAATGCAATACCTTTCACCGTGGCGGGAAAGATCATGGCCAGGGGACCTGCACGTTTCTGAAGTCTGCCGTCCTGGCATGAGCGACCGAGGGGCCCTTTCAGCTCTTTCTCAGGGCTCCTCACCTTTAAATCAGAACTGAGCTGCTTTGAACCTGTCAAATAGAGGAGGCTCTTCAATGCAGGGCCATCGTCTGATAGCCCCTCAAACATAGCCCCTCTTCCATAAAGTACAACACCCACCTACCACCGCACCTTGAATATTTTCCCTTGCTGCCAGTGCTCAGAGACGGTTTTGCCTTCAGCAGCCAGTACGGCACTAAAAGCCTTTGCCTAAACCTTCCAGTTTCCTTGACAGTTGTCTTTGGGCCCTTTCAGACAATCAGGGTCATCCAGCCCACCCCATGTCTGACTTGCAAGTGGCTACAGCCCAAACTTTGTGCGGTGGCTGCAGAGCCAACACTGCTCGGGCGCAAATGTTTAAAACCGAGCTGAGTGCTTTGGGCTTGAAGAATGAATTGACTGGCTGTGTGTTGTCCTTGCATTAACATTCTCAAATTTCTTCCAAACTATAACGTCAGGTTCCTATTTGCTCCTAATCATTTCCTCTTACCCTTTTTCTTTTCCCTCATCTACGAAACATTGTCAAGCATCAGGTAATCACGCAATATAAACAACAAACTACAGTGCAACAACAATTATTATTATTTTCAAAGTGACGTTCTATATCTTTATCTAAAAACATAGTAAGCCGCAACACTATTACAGTACAGCCATTGGATCCTGGTGTAATAAGCAATGCACCAGACAAATAGAGTAGAACTGGAAGTGAGAATGAAAAACTTGGGAGTATATTCCTGGGAATTTCAATACAAATATTTTATTTTATTTTATTTTATTTTATTTATAATTTTAATAACGCAGCAAAACCCATCTCTGGATGTTGCATTTCATCCCCTTTTCATCACAGCCCTGGTGAAATTCCCACTGGGCACCACAGGACGCATGTCCAATAATTTAGTTACTGCATTTTCGCTTAACTGTGGTTGACCCTGGTCCGAAAGAGAAGCCGTAAAGTGCCTCTCTTAAATGACAATGCTCAATTTCACAGGGGAAGGATAAAATCTACGTGGAAGTTGCCAGGATGTACGGTAAGAAGGAATCCTCTAGCCATGGCATTGTGAAAGAAGAAAGCAAAACAGCAGGCATTGTTTGCCGCTATCCACAGTTTCAGGCATCCGCTGGAGGGCTTGGCACCGACGCCGTGGATACGGGTCCAAAGGATGCCAGGGCTGTTCTGCGTTTTCATTCCTCGGAAAGAAGAGGAGCGAGTGTGTGGCAAGACCGGGCCCTCGCCAGTCTGCTTGCGCCATCTGCCTCTCCCCTGCTGCTCCTCTTTCACTCCGCCACTTGTTCTTCACGGGCTTTTGTTAATATTTTACCCAGCATGCCTAAACAGGATGCAAAGAACGTGCTCGACGGCAACCTTTCCAAGAAGATGCCACAGCGCTGCTAGTAGTGAGAGCTGTTTCTTTCTGCTAGGAATTTACTGAGCTCGTGGCTCTTTCCTCTGAGCACCCCATGCCATGCTGGGTGTTTAGCTTATTATCCCCAGAAAACATACGCACGAAGCAAGGTAATTTTCCAGTTCCGTTTCCCTTTCTCCCCCTTCCCCCTTTTTGGCTCTTCAGCCAGAGTACAACCCTTCAATCATCCTCCATGGCTGACTCACATCCTTTAGTATGGCTAAATAGGGACTGAATTACATGCCCACACAGATACACATATGCTGTGCAGGATGGACGTCACTGTAAGCTGCCATGAGTTTAGTGGCTTGCGGGGCTTAAGAGCACCTGCGGGCTGCTGTTTTGGTTGTTGAAGTCACACCTGTGGCTTGCTGTGCTGTGCAAACCCAGCCAAGGTGGTTTCTTCAGTGTTCACACTGCCCCCAGAACCCATGGGTTGTTTTAGGGTTGGGGATGGGTTGTCAACCATGCCATCAGCCCTCCCTCACTGGGCTCAGCCAACACAACAAGTGCAGTTGTACCATGAATATTCCATGCCACAACCCACTGTGGCTTAAATAAGCCATGGAACAGTGATCCTTGTGTGAACTGAGCCACTGCCAAGATCTGCCTGGCAAGTATTTAGGTACTGGCAGAGCTGGCTGGTGCCAGAGGTCAGACTAGATGGCCCGGAAGACCCCTTATGACTCATTCTGTTTCTATGTTTCTATGACCTATAAAGCCCTAAATGGCTTAGGAGCTGGTTACCTGAAAGAGCATCTCCTTCCATATGTGCCTGCTCGCCCCTTAAGATCTGGGGCCGAGGCCCCTCTCCGGGAGCTCTCCCTGAAGCAGATTGGGAGGGTGGTTCCTGGAGGCGGGCCTTCTCTGCAGCGGCGCCCCATGGAATACGCTCCCCAGAGAGGTTCGCTGGCGCTGTCTCTTTATTCTTTTATCACCTGCATGTATGACGTGCTCTGCAAATGATGCCTTGAAATAAAAGACTAGTGCGAAAGACTCCAAGAAAACTCAGCATTTAGAGGACTTCACCACCTCTGGAAGGGCTTCTGAAGTTTGATGGTTGCTGCTTTCCCATGGTGGGTTCCTGAAAATATTTCAATGTAGGTGAAATATTTAGAAGCAAACTGGTAGATCCGGATGGTTTCGCAATGTAGGTAGGAGCTTGCAGCCCCATGGACTGAATGCCATGGCTTTACACTCCCAGTTTGGCCCAGGCCCTGATGAAACCCAGAGTATGGCTGTAGGAGGCTTTGCAAACCCTTTTCTGAACTTCCATCAGACATCTGGCCACCCAAGAATGATCCCTCTGTGCCCTGGAAGGGAAATATCCAACTGTGCCATTCCATGAGCACGTTGCATTAGAGGGAACTAGATTCTGAACTCTGCAGAGAATTCACCTGAAGTGACATCCCTGTAAGCACAGTTGTGCAAGCAGTTGTGCATAACGCTTGGACAACCCATTTCACAATTGCATGTGCAAAACTGTTGTGCAATGGGTTGCACACTGCTTGCATAGACAGCTGCCCAAACACAGTGGGAAACTGTTTGTGCAACACAGCTCCACTAGTGCTGGTTGAGTTGTGGAAGGACACAATTGGATACTTCCCTGAACCTGCAGCCAAAAGATAACGTACCTTATTTTTAGGTGCTGGTTTCACAGACACCTCCACCAGCTTTGAAACATGTGTGCAGGGATGCCATAAAATTCTGGGCGAAATGAACCTAAAGCGCAACTACTCACCACCTCTAGCAACCTCTCCAGAAAAGTTTTCTTTGATTAAAAAATAGTCAACCAGATCAGTGAAAAAGAAAGGTGAAACTATACATGCAATTGTACCATCTAGATGAAACTCTTCACTTTAAAATATTTTTGATGCTACAGGTGTGAATAGTTTTTTTCAAGTCTACCCAACAAATGTATAGCCATCAAATGCCGACATGCAATATATTTTAGCAAATCTGTAAGAGTCTGTTCCAGGGCAAGAAAGCTAGTTCTGTATGTTCCGGGAAGATGCAATTAACTGGTTCAAGTGGGGTGTTCCATTTCCCCCCAAAGTACCAGTGGCCAATGAGCCTACTTAGTTCTCACTGGCTGTTGGGGTGCTGTTTTACCCTGGGGGCCTGCTCCACCCAAGGCACTCTCCACTTAACTCCAAGGATAATCAGGAAGAGAGCAAAAGCCCCAGAATCCACCAACCCACTATGGATTTTATTGATGTCTCCCCCACATTCTAGAAGGTGCCAAAAGCAGCCAGAAACCGTGAAAAGCCTCCAGTGGGAAAAGGAGGAAAGGCAAGACAATTTCCTGAAATGCCCGCCAACTTCAGTAAGGTGTGTATAAATAACTTTATCACAGGGGTCTGCAGAGGAGTCCACAGTGGCTGGCAACTCCAGTCCCACCTAAGAAAACAATATCTACTGCTTTTCTAGAGCTAATTCCTTGTGACATCGGTCCAGTACAGGTTCCACACCGAACATTTTTCCTAAAATGTTTGTACTTCTGCAAACTTGAGAGGACTGAAAGCACCAATCCTATCCCAAAGCTCAGCTTGGCAGCTCCCGCTTCCTTGGCCACTTTTGTTTCCAAAGGAGTCATGTCAGGGCTACCACACACATAGTAGCACAGGAGTCTTTCACAAGCCGCCGTGGCGAAAAGATCATAGCAGTCCTCTTTGGTTTTCCCTCGGCTTCGGATAAACAGATATGTTTCTAAATATAGAGGTTCCATTTTCATTTGTGATTGGAAATAGAAACTGACAAATGCATTGCCCATAACTTTAAAGCATCTGTGCAGGGTGTGCATGTTAATTCTGCAGTGTGTGTGTGTGTGCATGTGTGTGCAAGAGAACCATTTCCTTATAGCTCTCCCACACATCCAGTCTTTTTCCCAGGATGACCCAACTTAAGAAAATCCCTGCAGGATCATACCAAAGCTCCATCTACCCAGGAATTTCAGGTGCTGTGAGAAAATCTTAGCAGTCATAGAATCATAGAAGAGTAGAGTGGGAAGGGGCCGAGAAGGCCATCAGGTCCAACCTGCTGCTCCGTGCAGGACTCCCAGTTCAAGCATCGCAGACAGGTGGGAATCCAGCTGCACCTTGAAGGCCTCTAGTGTGGGAGAACCCACAGCTGCCCTAGATAACTGGGTCCACTGTCTTATTGCTCTAACAGTCGGGAAGTCCCTCCTGATGTTCAGCCCAAATCTGGCTTCTGGAAGCAGCCTTGTTCTTCCTTCCCCAATGCCATCCATAATCTCTATGATTTCCCTTCTTAGACATGCCTTTCTCCCAAACTCTTTAGCCGTTTCCCAAAGGGGAGACGATCCAGCCCTTGGATTCCTTCAGTTCCTTCCCCCTTTTCTCTTCCTTACTCACCTTCCCACTATTGTCTTTGAATGGAGTGACCCCACTGGACAAAATATCCTCAGATCAGGCCACACAATATACTTCCATAATGCAGTACTTTCCTATTTGCATTCCCTTTCCTACAAGAGAGAGGAACGGAAGCCACCACATGACAAGCAACGTGGCAATAAATTAGGATATGGTAGGGAAAACTTCTAAGAGTCCCTTGGAAATGTATTTATTTATTTATTTATTTATTTAAGACATTTCTATGCCGCCCCCATCGCAACAAAGCCTCAGGGCGGCTCACAACATTCATAAAAAATTAAGAATTTAAAAATTGGTACCATCTTGGCTATATATATATTAACTTCTATAAATACAATGATAATAAATTAACAGTTAAAATAACTTTTAAATAAAAAGGTCTTCGCCTGGCGCCGCAAAGCAAATAATGAAATGGGGGTAGAACCGGATTTGCCCTGTATCCCCAAGATGTGTTGAACCTGGTTTAAGACAAGAAAAGACAATTCCTTCTGTTTGCCCTTTACTGATGGGTACTATGGGTGTCGCTATGGAAATAACAGTGATGCTAGTGCAAAATGATTCACATGCATTATGTCAGTAATGTTCACTAAATGGATGCAGGGCATGAGGGGGCTTTTGCTTCCAGCTGTGACTGAGGATTTTAGATCAATCCCCGCCCTCCTTTTTGTTCCTCTTCTGCATGGTATAGGATGGTGGCAGCAGAAGAGAGAGATCCTGTTCTGCTGGAGACGGATGGGAGAATGTGGCATCATGGGAAAAATCTCCCATTCTTGCTCTCCCCACTCTCCATTTCCAATTTTCAAACACTCTATCAAGTCCCTCCTAGAAGCGTCTTTTCTCTGATGGAGGGTTTGGCTTCAGGTTCAGGAGCCCTAAGAGGCCAAGGGGATGCCCTGGTTGGCTGGATCTTTGCCAGCTCCTCATTTCTCCAACAGAGGAGACAGGAAATGATGGTGGGAGCTGAGTTCAGGTCCTGTCAAAATTCCCAGTAAAAGCCCTTTCCAATCTTGGTATCCACTTTTTTTGGGGGGGGGGGGGCGGCAGGTCTAAGATAAAAAGGGGGAGGGGAGTAAGAAAGTCTGAGCTGTCATCCTGTCGAGGAGCTAGCCAAAAGGGTCTTTCCAGCACCTTTCATTTCCCATAGGGTGGGGGACACAGGTGGGAGAGGAAATGATGCACTGTATTACGGTTTGTGTCCTGCAAAAGTCATTTAACTTTGCATGGAAGGATGCCTGCCCAGCTTTAGAAGGCTGGAACCCTCCACCCCCACATCCCATCAGCAAATTATGTCAATTGTTCCATTTAGAAGATCTGCTTGTTGTTTTTGTTGTTGAGAAGGACTATGTAATATTCTTAAAAACAGAGCTAACAGATGTCTCGGGCCCGTCCACTCTTATTAACGAGAATATTGTAAGAATGGAAATGAGGTCACTGATGCTCAACACTTTGTTTAAAAAGTCTTCAGCTCCTTAAAAGAGTTCCACTAATCCCAAACATGACAGATGTATGAGGCAGTTTTGCTCAGGGGAGATTAAAATCCCTTCTTTTTGATTTGCTTTTCATTCAGCCTGATTAAAATAGCATTGCATCTTGTTGGGGTGCTTGTTTCTATCATCTGCTGACTTCAAAATTAACAGAAACAAAGAAAAGGAAAAACTTTTACAAAATGGTCAGGAAGGGCCAGTTGTGATCACAGGTGATAAAGCAGGGAAAAAAACCCCAAACAATTCCTCCAACATAAAAAGGCAAGACAGAGAGGCTGCTCCGAAAGATAAAACGAAGGCCCTTTTCTCCAACAATATTTTTCCATTTGAAAGTGTTTATTAATCTATTCTCTCTGAAGAAAAAAAGTTCAATGAAATATAGAGATCAAAGATACTTTAATTCAGGTGAAAATGATTATTCTCCCCTCCTCCCCAATTTGATTCTTAGAAGACGAGAAAGCAGGAAGAGTACTGTCATGTCATTATTCTGTTTAAAACGGAATCTGTCAGCTGCCAGTGAGAGTTTGAGCAGGAGACGGGGGGGGGGCTGTGCTGATTCCCCCAAAGTGTAACATTCATAAAAACCTGTAGAGACTACCAAGGCACGGGTGAGGTGTGGAGCCAATTTTTCACAGGTGGCCTGTGTGACAGAGCTTCTCTCATTTCGGCAGGGCTGCTTAGATGAGAGCTTTTCCTGGAGGAATGTGTTCATTTCCAGGAATCGAGCATTGCTCTGTAGTAGATATGGGGTATTTTTGTAGAGAATACTATTACTATTAATGTGAAGCACATCAAATGCTTTGAATGGTGGCTGCTGTTACTCCCTGCACTGCTCTTACTCCCTGCCTGCTATGGCAGAGGTGTGGAACTTGATTCTTGCTGAGCACCTGCAAAGCCAGGGACTCGGCCTCTGAGCTGCTGCAGGGGGAAGCACAGTTTGGGGAGCTGAGCACAGGGAATCTGATGGATCCGCACCCTCAAGCAGATTCCTCGCACATCCCTACTCTCCGAGTGCACTGGGAGCCGAAATCAGCTTGCAGTGGTGGTGGCCAAAGAGAGGAGCTTCTTTTCCCCTTGCCATATCCCTCAGGATAATGCCAGGGGCGCTGAGCAGGAAGGAGGTGCAAGGAGGGAGCAAAGCTCCCATGGAAGGCCTGATTGCCCGACGGGCTCATTGTGGGTGCTTGGCACGCCATAATTTGCCACCATGGGCTGCCATGGAATGCAAGCCTGCCCATAATGCCACAGACCTAGTTCTTAGCGCGATGCTATCAATCGTCTTCCAAACATCTTTGGAACTCCCTCCCTAGGGAAATTCGCCTGGCGCCATCTCTATTTTCCTTTTGGCGCCAGGCGAACACATATCCTTTTAGGAATTTTTTAAACATGGATCCTGTATACTGTGGCCCTTTTCATTGTTTTTATAGATGTTTAATTCATTATGTTTTAATTGGTTTTTAATGTGTTAGTATGTTTTATGCGTTGTAAGCTGTTTAGGAGGGCCTTGCCAATTATAAGCAGCCTATAAATACATATACATACAATAAATAAATACAATAAATGAATAAATAAATAAATTCAATAAATAAATGCATTCAATCAATAAATCTATCTATCTATCTATCTATCTAGGCCGGTACTGTTGACCCGAACTGGCAGTAGGGATGCATGAGGAATCTGCTTGGGGGTGGGAATCCATCAGTTTCCCTGGCTTGGCTCCCTGCACTTCAGTCCACTTGGCAGCAGCCTGAGTCCAAGTTCCTGGTGGGTGCCCGGCATTCACGGGACACCTGTCAGGCACTGAGCTGCGCGCGCTTCACTAGCAGTGCCCCTCTGGTACACCCAGCACAGTCTCTGGATGCAGCAGGACACCGGGTGCATAGAAACAGAGGGAGTCAGAAGGGACCTCGTGGACAATCTAGTCTGACCCCCGGCTCCGGCCAGGAAAAGAGCCCTGCATGACCGCGATGCAAGCAGCGTCCCTCTCCTGTGGTCGCCTTTTGGGATGCAGCGGCTGACATGGAAGAAGGGGTGCCATTGCACAGCTGCTTCGGAGGACCAGGCTGAGCACGAGAGCAAGACTGTAGATGGTTGCAGGGAGGGATCTCATAGACACAGAGCAAGTCAGAAGGGGCCTCCGGGGCCATCTAGCCTGACCCCTGGATCCAGCCAGTTCCGCTCATGACAAGCCCACCATGTGCATGTCCAGCCTGTGCTTGAACATCCTCACTGATGGGGCCTCAGCCACCTCCCGTGGAAGCCCATTCCATGCCCTGGGGGTCCTAACCGTCAGGAAGCCCTTCCCGGCACCCAGCCTAACTTGCAGTCAGAGCTTTGCATGGTTTCAGGGAGGGTTTTTTAAACACTTTCTTAGGGATGCCTGGGGTTGACCTGTGGTCCTTCGGCATGCAGAGCGGAGGGGTTCCTAGTCAGCAAAGCCAGTGGTGAGTGATCACGGGAATTGTAGGCCAAAACATCTGGAAGGGTGCACGCCCCCTGGCCTGTGTTCCTCTCCCCGTGCTTTTTGCAATACACGGTGAGCTGCAAAACTACGGGAAGCAAAGCCAGTGAAGGAAATGCCGATTCTCAAGCAAGATCAGGCTGTGGCTTCCTCAATATCTTGGCAGGCAACCAAAGCCTCTTGGCAATTTATTCTAGACAGATTTCAACTCAGGCTATCTTTTCTGTTTCTTGTATTTCAGGAAAAGTTCCCCCTGACCCCTAATCTGCACAGTTGGAGGGTGACACAAACTGCCACCTGCTAGGAATAAAATGCCAGACTGTATGAATATCTCAGAATGGGTGTGTGCATGTGTGTATTTGTCTGTGGTTACATAAATAGCGAACCCTGTGACCACAATATTTTTGTATTGCGTTGCTGCCCCAAGGTTTAAAAGCTAATCCATCCCTTTCCTGGGCTTTTGGTAGCTGGAACTTCTATTTTTCAGCCCCTCCTCTGTCCAGCCTTCCCTCCCTGTCATTAACCCAAACCTCTCACTTTACATCCTAGGGTGTAAAAATAGGATGCTCTGCTGATTTCACAGTTTCTGGGAAACTGTTCTCTTTATCGGGATGAGTTCATTTGTTTCTCACATTTATAAGGCTGCAGCAGGTTCTTTTGGTTACTGTAATTTGGCCATGCAAAGGAATGCAGAACGTCCTTGCTGGTTTATTACTTTCTGGATCACAGAGACCCAAGAGAAGGTCTGTGTGGCTCAGACCGGGTAAACACGGAAGGACGGAAAAGAAGCAAAATTAAGCCCATTTTTCCTTTGCAGCCACCTCTAAGCTAGCTCAGTAGAACTATTTCTGATCATTTCTACAGAGGAATTCTTCAAAAGGGGAAAAATGGCCACACAATGAGCTTGCAGTTCGTGCCACAGAAGCCTCATTGCTGGAGTATTCTAGGAAGTGTTACTCCAGGGTCCTTCCTGCTTCCTAGAATGATCAGCAGATGTTCCAGAAACCCAAGAATCCATTCCTAGCGCGCTTGCCTTGTTCTCTCTCTCTCTCTCTCTCTCTCTTTCTTTCAGCAGCTCCATGGAATGCGGAGGGTTAAAGCTATGAATGAATAGGAGGTGTATGTGTGTGGATGGAGAGAAGGCTCAGAGAAGGAGTCTGGGGAGGAGCGAATGATGTGCGTGTGGATTGGGGGCATCGGTGGAAGCTCGCGGTCCCGATCTGGGTTGTAGTTTGTGGCACTGAATCCGAGCCCATCCTCAGGACAGGTTCAGTTCTATGGATGGCTCCTTAGAAGGTCAGCCTACAACCCAGCGTGGATACACTGCCCTGCTGCAACAGAGCCAGGGGCCCCAGCTGGTGGTGATGGATTGTATGACACTTTGGACCAAGCAAATGTGGTGCATGTTTTAAATATGCAAGCCAAGCACAGTGTGGGTGGGGTGAGGGAGCTGTATGCAGATCTGTGTGTTTGTGTACACACAGCCCCAGCGGTTTCCCAAAAAGGCCTAAAGGCTAAGTCAGGGAGCCATTCAAGTGTCCTGAGGACGTTGGTGCCACTACATAGAAGGCCCTGTCTCCTCTCCCGGCTAGTTCAGGCCTTAGATGATGCACATAAACATCAGGTTGGCTCAGACAGGTGAAAAATCACCTTTTTAGGGCTTTACAGCATAGGATCCAATGTAGGAAACTGCCAGTTTTGGCTGGCTGGCTGGCTAGGTAGATGGGCAGACCATAACCCGTGTACGCACCATATCATGTTCCCACAGCTTTCCTGGCCAGACCTCCCTTGCCCTGGGGAGATTGCTGGCTCTTTTCTCAAGGTCGGTGCATGGGAAAAAAGCTACACAAGCTTTGGAAACAGTCGTGCCTTACCACGGCTTGGGGCAAATGCACCCTTCTTCTTGGGGATTATGGATGTGGCCCAACTAAACAGTTCCAGGTGTGCCTGCTCCGAAGCAAGCCACAGTGAGTTGAATGAACATAAGGAGAACCCTGCCGGATCAGAGCCACGGTCCAGCATTCTGTCCACATGGCAGTCAACCAGCTGCCTACAGGTTCCTCCAGGCAGGATTTCCGTGCAAGCACACCCTCCTGCCCATGTTCCCCAGCAGCTGGGTACATAAGGATGCCACCTCTGAAGCTGAGCCACAGAACCATGGACAGTGTCAGTCTCCATGAAGCCGCCTAATCCCTCCTCGGTGTTATTTCGGTGTTATTTACTTCCAGTTAAGTGCCCAAGGACGCAATTGCGCAAACACGGGTATCCATCAGAGCACTTTCCGGCTCGCATCCTCCATCCCAAGTAGCAGAGAGTTCCAGGGGGCAACCTCCAGGGCCATTTCCCTCAACTGGAGGCAGAACTGAGGGCAGTTTTCTCAAATAATGCTGTCTGCGTATTGACAAATGCCCCGTGCTGATGGGCGAGCAGGGGACACACGGTTCAGGTCCCTAAAGCAGCATCACCTTCCACAGAGGTTCATGGCACGAACCCGCTGCTCCCATCGAGCTGAGAAAGACACACTCTCCGATGTGTCCATGCGCTCGTGAGCAAGTCTGCTTTCTCGGCATTGGCAGGAGGATGAGGGCAAGAGGGGGCCAGCCGACGAGAGTGCCGCTTGGGCACTTGTCATTGGTCCCTTGGCTGGAGTGGCAACCTTCTGCTGCTCTTGCAAGAGGGTGTCTTTTATTTTATTTATTTTACACATTTATATGCCGCCCCCAACTGCAACCAGCCTCGGGGCGGCTCACAACTTAAACAATATATTATTTAAAACTATAAAAACTATTAAAACTGGCCCATCTCGAGATATAAATTTAAAATACAATAAATACAATCAGAACATTAAAAAACCCTTAGTTTAACAATTAAAATAACTTTAATAAATTATTGTTTGGCTTGGCTGTGGCTTGTCGTGTCATCTGGGTTTGATGACAAGCCGCCCCCTGGGAAAGGGTGGGTTCAGATGACACACCATGACGCACCCCAGTGGCTTAGTGTATTGTGTTAACCCAGTCACCGTTGCTTTCCAGTCCGCCCCCCAACAAGTGGGAAATGTCCATAGCCAGTAGCTTCCAGCTCTCCGAAGCCATCTGTGAACCTTGCCTGCTATCAGCACTGGCCAAGAAAGCATCTTCAGCGATTTAAATATGGAAAACCAGAAACAACACTTGTTGCCTCACATACCTGCTGCATCGGTTCTGTACAAGCCTATTTAGCTATAGCTAACAGAATAATTATGTATGTGATCTTAATCATATGGATACAGATGCCACACACAAACTCCTGTGCCCATTTTGGAAGAAACACAATTGTTCCATATTCAACTCTCAGTTTCACTCATAAAGGTCAGAACAGACATTATTTTCAATGTATGACTAACAGCTACGTGTGTTCTTAAATTTTTATTTTAGAACTACCTGCAGGAGGCTAAAAGCTAATCTTAGAAGCCTGCTATATTTGACAGGGAAAAGTTGTAGCTTCTAGTTACAGCTGAGAGCCAGTGTGGTGTAGTAGAGAGCTGGACCGGGATGTGGGAGTCCTGGGTTCGAGTCCCTGTTCAGCCATGAAACCCACTGGGTGCCTTTGGGTCGGTCACTATCTCACAGCCTCACCTACCACACAGTTGTTGTTGTGGGGTTGTTCAGCAGCAGCAACAAGGGTGCAAACTTGAGCATTTTCAGATGGAACAGTCCTGCTAACTCCCAGCATGTCCCAGCCAGCACCGCTGACTGGAGGGATGTTGGGAACTGTAGTGCTTTTTGCTTTTAAATATGTATTGGGTTGTGCTTTTAGCTTCTGGAAACAGCATTAAATGTTTACTGTTGTGCAAAGTAATGAATCAATATGAATGATGCCTTTTAAACTTGCAGTGTAATAGCAGGCGTGCCTGTTGAGAAAAAGCCCCAGGAGTTCTACAAGCTGACTCCCAGGTAAGGGGTTATGCAGCCTTACAGCACAATCCTAGGTGTGTCTACTCAGAAGTAAGCCCCATGGAGTTGAAGGGAACTTACTCCCATGTGAGCATGCATACAACTACTCCTGAAAATTCTTTAATGGTAAAATAATTCTGTAACTCCTTGATAGGACTAATTTTCCAAAAAATTTAAGGGTCCTGAAAGAAGCAAAGGGGTTGGGAACATGATACCCCATGGATTGCTCCTCCTGGCCTCAGTGTACCTCAACGCAGCCATTGACGTGTGAAGCCTTCCTCTGGTGTCACCTGGAAGGAGGCAACAAGGAGGAGGGTCTTCTGATTGGTGGCCCCCGAGTTTAGGAATGACTGGCCATTTTTTTGGGCAGCAGGTTAAACAACCCTGCACTCTCAGGTACTGAAGGGCACCTGATGGAATGCGCCAGCTGCCTTAAAAGGGCCGTTGCTTATTGCAAGGGTTTAAACTGTTTTAAATATGATATACTGGGCTTTTGCACTGTATTGTGTCTCATTTTTATTCTCATCCAGTTTGCCGCCTGATCCTATGGTTATGAATTGTGGCGAGCCAGCCAGAAAGCTCCAGTTCTTGGGCAGCAGAGAATTTAAATGAATAGTAATAACCATGTCAGACAAGAATTAGGATTAAGAGATACGGAGGGAGCTGCGGGCCAGCATGCACAAACCTCGGCTGAGTTTCCCCCAGCCTGTCCACCTTGGCGGACGATTTCATTAGCGAGAAAGGGGAAAGCTGATTAAGCTGTGCATGGGCTCGGGTTTAGGGGGGCTCGGCGCGGCAAAGGCTTTGGCTCTGCGCCCCTCCGAGGCCCCGCGCAAGATCAAAGAGAGGCGCTTGCGTCTGTTCCCAAATAAAAGGCTTTCAAAATGTCGGAGCTAAAATGGCAGCTGCGGTGACGCTGAGCGACGTTGCTGGCTTCCTCCGCTCAGCAAGAACGAATCGCCTCCTCCTCCTCCTCCTCTTCCGCGTGCACGTGTGAAACGGCCTTGCTCCCCCTCCCTCCGTGTCGGTCGCCCTGGATCGGGTGCACCCCGGCATATGGAGGAATGCCAGGAGCGCATCAAACAAAAACCAGCTCCGAGTGCCTTTGATTGTACTGTTGCGGAAGCGTTTTACACTGCACCCTCCTTTTGCGGAGTGAGGGGTTGCGGGTGCGAAGGACGCGGCTTCTCGACAAATCGTCTCGTCTGAACTGGCGTTGCAATCGCCCGCCTTGAGGTTTAGGGGCTGGGTGAGTGAAACGGGGGCGCCTTTAGACTCGGGGCGTCGTAAGGAAAGGCGAGCTTGGGAAAAGTTTTGTCTTGAAAAACTCAAGGCGGAAAAGGACAGGGAAGAAGTCCTACAAGTCCCAGCATGCCGCTGGCCGGGGCATGCTGGGAGTTGTAGGATTTAATTTTCTGGGTTTAGGATTACGTTTTTGCAATCCTTGGAAAGCCGAGCGGAGAAGTGCGTCCGAGAGTCGCTACGGATGCAAGGTCATTTTGGACCCCAGACTTCACGGCTGTACAGGGTGGCGTTAGGCAGACTTGACCCCCACTTTTTTTTTTTTTTTTTACCCCGCTTCTTGTTCTACCCACAGCTAGTTACGAAACTGAGCACAACTTTGCTTTTACAAGGCCTGGGAATGAAAGAAACTCCCCTTTTTTGACACCAACACCCCACTGCTTTCAGGCCGGGTCCTATCCTGTTTTACAAAGGGTAATCTGAAGTATTGCTTTAGATGGGAAGTGTACGATTCTTATTTCTCTTCACCCCATCGCTGGTGGGGTCATTCCGTGCTTTGCAACGGCTTATTTTGCAGAAAATAAAAGCACTCCCCAAGGAAGCTTTTTGCCAACCCTGATAAAAAGGAAGGCTTCTGAGCATGTATAGTCTTGTATTTTAAATTCACTTCAGCTGGAGAACCATTGAGGACTACAGGAATTACATGGAGTTTGGATCTCTTCCGCTGATGTTTGGCTTCCTTTGTTCCACTGCATTTTTCAAAAGTTTCTTCCCTTCTGTTGGGGAAATGTCCAGCTTCCCAGGAAATCTCTTTCCTATTCCTCCACCCTCCTTTTTTCTGTCTAAAGATGAATAGGATCATACCCTTATTTTGATTCAGAATATGGTAACCTATATTTTAAGGGTGCAATGCTAGCCATGTTGAGATGGGGAAAAGTCCTGTGATGTCTGGGGCATTCTGGGATTTGTAGGACTTTTCCTGTAGGAGCATTCTGGGATCTGTATAGGATTGCACCCTACGTAAATGAAATAAAAAGAAGTGAATGTTTGCACCCAGGTGTGTGCCTGGCCCCCAGCTCCCCTCAGTGTATGCAAGACACTTCAAAATAAGACGGATCCTGAAATGGTGGTCGATTACTCAGGTGGGCCCAGGTGCAGTACCAGCCCCCTCTGCCACTGCCTTGATCATCTTCTACTCCTGGTGTGGTCATTCCAGGGGGTTGCAGTCTAACACAGCTGTCCTGCACCGACTGGGGAAGGCAGGGTCTTTAAATGCTGGCCGAAGCTTACGGTTGTGACACGGGGCTTCTGTGCATAGTGCTTATTTCCTTTGGACTGTGAGGGCTTCTCACCTGCGGGCACCATCTGGTTGCTCGCTGTTGGAAAGGGATGCTCAGCCAGAGGAAGTGGGCTGGCTTTGTTTGGGCTGATCACGGAAGACAATTCTTACTTCTCCCCCGCATAGGAAGGGACAGCCACTTCTTTGCGTCTTCTGCCAGAAACTGGGAAATGAGAGTAACCCTTGCTCCCCAACAGGCTGCGGTGGCACAAGGAGAGTGAAGACTGGGAGGGGGCACAGGAAGGGCAAAGCACATTTCTTGTGGGGAGAGAGCAGTATTGTCCCTCATGCTTCATTTTTGAAAGAGGAGATAATTGTATTAAAGCTGCAACCTCACTTATCCATGACTAAGGCTCATTACAGGCTATTTGTCTAAATTAATGACAAAGAGATGGGTGTTTTACTGTAACAAGGAATCTAGTGGCACTTTAAGATGAATATACTTAAGGCATAACCTTCTGCATATTGAGATGGAAGACCTACAGTTCCCAGCATGCTCGAGCCAGCATAGCTGGAGCATGCTGGGAGTTAGACCTTTATCCCATCTAAAGGTGTTGCTGTTTTGGCATGTGATGTTGTCAGCATATGGAAGGTAGATCCTTGGGATCTACTGATAAATCTCTGGCCATCTGCAAGGACTCCCAGTGGTTTAACTACAAGAAAACATAGAAACAGAGCGAGTCAGAAGGGGCCTCCTGGGCCATCTAGTCTGAAAAAAAACCCACCCTACCTTCTGCCTGGAACTGTTGTTTCACTGCTGAAATGCAAAAACTAGGGCAAGGTGCAGGGTGAACAAATGTTTTTTTTAAAAAGCCAGGAATCCTTAGAGTTTGTGTTCTTCTCCAGCTTCTCTCTGTCTTTCTTTTTCTTGACTTACGAAGGGGCACTCTTAGCCTGCAGTGCCGTGGACTGCAACACCGAAACTCCTAGTCAGCAAGCCTGGGAATTTGGGGAGCTACATTGCACGGTACCCAAGAGCACCAGATGGGGGTGGGGAGGCTGCACTTGGCTGCCTGTGCTCTTTTTGTCCCTCCCTCGTGGGCTGTTTCCTTCCCACATCAGCCGCACGCATGGTCACCCCTCCCTGTCCCAGTCATATAGAGTTTATTATTCTTGGATGGCTGTTTATGGCATCCTCTGCCTGGGAACTGCTTGCCCCAGCTGGTTTATTCTCCAGGATAATAATTGTCTGCAGGATCCTGATTAGAAGTCACCTGGTCCCTGGCCCTACACACCCCTTCCCCTTGTCTTCCCCAGGTGATTGTGAGCAGCCTTAACAAGCAGACTGCAGCTTTAAAGGACCTTCCTTGGACCACAAAGTTTGCAGCAGAGTTGCAAGCAGGAGGACTGAGATACTGGCCGGGCCAAGCCACGCTACTCACCGTTACATCACCAGACCTAGCATAATCCAGCCTCCTGGAGCCACACTCTCAATCTACAGTATATTTGATTAAAAACAGGGATGAGCCTCGTGCAAACTACCGTATTTTTTGCTCTATAAGACGCGCCTGACCATAAGACGCACCTAGTTTTTAGAGGAGGAAAACAAGAAAAAAATATTCTGAACCAAAGGGGCACATAATCACAGGCACATTCCCCATCACTTCCCCAGGGGCTGCACATCTGACAGACTCACTGCACACACACATTCACTCTATAAGACGCACAGACATTTCCCCTTACTTTTGAGGGGGGGAAAGTGCGTCATACAGAGCAAAAAATACGGTACTTAATTTTTTGAACCTAAAACCCCAGGATCCTGCTAACCAGAGCCTGGTGCAGACGAATGACATCTGAGCCCAGGAATATGGTCCTTCACCCAGGAATCCACTCCTGGTTACCTTTCCTCATTTCTGTAGTGTAATTTAGGACAGCAGCAAGCGCCTGTGTGTCATTTTCTTGCTGCTATTAATCATTTGGGAGTCTGAAATGTTTGCTAATCCACTGCAAAGCTTGCAGTGATCTGCCAGTTAGATCTGAGCTACCCTCTCTCCGTCACTGGATTAGAATATCAGTGCAAATCTACACACTACCCTGAGTGAGATAGTAGAATTCTGGATGTTGTGGCCACACAACCAGGTGTCTAGGAACTCAGTCATACTATGGATTTTAATGTTGTGACAGCCACTGACTTTTTAAGGGGATTGAGAACCAGGGAGGTGCTGGTGGGTGTTGAACTGGAGAACAGGGGGATCTGGGTTCTAGTCCTCATGCGGTCATGAAGTGCACTGGGTGACTTTGGGCCAGTCACACCTTCTCAACATCTTGATCCTGTAGGATACCCACCAGCTTGCTTTTTGGGGTGCCATTTCGGATTGCATCCCCCTGCTCCTACCCCCAGTAACCACAACAGTTGTGTTTCCCTTGTTCTGCACAGTGCACAAAGTTCGTTCTGAGTTTCATCACTGCGTGCGTGGGGAGATGGGCTTTGCTTACAGGAGTAATTGTACTGCATGTGAATTGGTCTTGAATATTGTGATTTTGAGGCAAGGGTCCTAATCCCATCAAGCATATCAGAGTTGATCTTAAAGTTATCTAAACTCAAGTTCACTTTTGACTTATTGGCAGGGAATTTTGACTCTGCCCAAGAGAAGAAGGTGAGAATATTTCTTGCCCCATTAAGTTTATGCCCCTGGCAGATCAAACTGCAGATCATGCGCTGAGAAATGCCTGTATACTTGTAAAAACCAAACACCTCACAGATGAATAAATATGAAGAGGCAGGATTATAAGATTACAGTAACCAATGAAAGTAAGGAAAAGATCACATCTCATATCATGTTGGAATGGAAGCCTATGAAAATACAGGGAACATCTTGGGTTGCTCCCGGGAAGAGCGGGGAGGGAGTCCCTTCTGCTGGCAGGAAGCTGTATTGTAAATGAATGAACCATGTTTGTTTTCTTTCCTGTTTTTTCCATAGGATATGTGGCATGTGTCTGTCCTTTAAATTATTCCCATAGACCTTCGTTTTCTCACCCAAATCTTTCCTGCTCCAGTCATATCTCTTGTATCCAGCTATGTCCTTGTGCCAGGCAAAGAGAAAGTCTGCTTGTTCCTCACTTGCACTTCTGGTATATTTGTGAATAAACTGCTTACAAAAGGCACCCTGGTGTGCTTGTGCAATATTATTTTTCTTACAAATAAAAAGTGACGCATACGCTGCTTTCCAGTTTGTTCAATATTTTCCAACACCAAAGGAAAACCACAGCCTAGGACCTTAAGTGAGGCCTATCCAGCCTCCTGTATGATTTAATTTGTATAAGCTATTGTAACTTTTAATGCATGTCTTAAATTTGGTTTTACCTTTTTGTATGGGAATCCTTTTATGATTTTTTAATGCTGTTGGTATTTTATATTGCAATTTTATGTGTGGCTGTAAACCACCCAGAGAGGTTCAGCTAGTGGGCCGTATGGAAGTTCAATAAATAATAAAATAAAATAAAATAAAATAAAATAACGGTGGAAGTGTAATCTAGCTCCTCTTTAAAATTGTCATAGGTGCCATCCTATGCTTGTTGAGACAGACAAAAGTCAAAACTGCTCCCGGTGCTTCCCAGCTAGTCACGCTTTCAATTATTAAACTGAAAATTATCCTCCTTTTCCTACCCCAGAAATCTTTCCTGCATAAGTCATATTTCTGGTAACCAGCCATGTCATTCTGCCAAGCAACGGGATAACCTCCGGGTGCTTCTTCATCCGTGCTCCCCGGAGAGTTGCAAATAAACAGCTTTCAGAAAGTCACTCCAGTCCTTGCAGAGAAACTGACCCTGTAAAAGCGGCCAGACCTTCTCAGGACACAGAAGAGTAGGGAGACCAATGTGCCGGCTAGTGCAGGCCCCCTCGGGACCCTCAGCATCTATTGAAATTTGATGCAGTGGCAACACAAGAAAGCCCAAGGAGGTGTTAAGACAGACACACCAGCCTCTGGCCTAGCTGTTCTACTTGCGCAGTTTTGTTCTGTAAGCTGTCTTGGGGATCTTTTTGACTGGAAGACAGTGCAGAAATCTTTCAGGGCACAGTCCCAGCCTGTTTAGACTGAGACATGGCTTACAACTCCCAGTGGCTGGGGAGTCCTGGGAGTACTAAGAGGCGTCTCTGTCTAAACATGCATAAGATTGCGCTCCAAAACAATTATGTACCCAGCCTAAACTAAA
This sequence comes from Varanus salvator macromaculatus, assembly GCA_023646645.1. Taxonomy (NCBI): domain Eukaryota; kingdom Metazoa; phylum Chordata; class Lepidosauria; order Squamata; family Varanidae; genus Varanus; species Varanus salvator. The sequence continues at coordinate 5,769,078 of JAIXND010000771.1, read as the reverse complement.
CCTAAACAATTATGTACTCAGTCTGAACTCTGTGCACATTCTTTCCTCTCTCATTTTTAAAGTAAGACAGAATGTAATCTAGGTCATCACAAGAGCATGTCGTGTAGATAATGGCAAAGGATCACCAGGGATCTTATTCCAAAGTAAGGTTTAAAAAAAAAACGGTGATTTGAGTTTGGGAGCAGGTAGGCTATGCATATCAAAAGGGATCTGTATTAAGCAGATGTGGCTGATACAGCACATATCACTTTTTAAATGAGATAAATAACAGCTTTGGCTACTGGGCGGTACAGAAATAAAATACATGTTTTTCCCTTATAAGTAAGTTGTGGTCAACGTTTCTGCTTGAGGGTCAAGATTAACTGATGTCATTGGACAACACATTGGTGAACAGCAAAATCTCTCCTCCATCTCAGACACACAAGGGCTGAGTTCAGACAATATGGCAATCTGCACTCAAGTAACTGCAGCTTGTTGTGAAACCATGAACTACTGTGTTGTCTGAACCCAGCTGTGCTGACAAGCCATGGCCTGTTAACCATGAAAAACCCATGAAGGGCGCTCCTGCTTAATTGCTGGGTTGTGAACTGTGGCTTGTTCATCATGGTTTGGCATCATGGCTGGGTTCAGACAACAGGATAACTCAGAGTTCAGAGGCAGCCCACAGACTGCCCATATCAACCCTTGTGCGTGGGGTCGCCTGTAATCTGAATCCATCTGAATCTGAATCCATATTATAAGGTGAGTCCTCATGGATTTGCATGGAAAGTCTAGCAAACAGGGCAGCAGTGGGAGCTGTGGAGGTGCGGGTGGAAAGATTGTCCTGCGACACTGTCACACACCCACACACACACACACACTGCTGTGCTAGGCTGCTGACTATAATGAAAGTCCGGCTTTAATTACGACATGGTGTGAAAGTGAGCACCTGCATCGCCTCTCTCGGAAAGCAGAGTGCTTGATGGGGGACAGGTGAGGTAAGACCTGTCTGTTGTGGGTTAGCTCCCTTGCCGAAAGCCCAGATGTGAACTTCAATATGTTTGGAGCAGCAATGAAAGACGATTACTGCCTGGGCAAGCTCTTAGCAGCCAGGGATAAATAAGACTTTATTGGGGTAGTATGTTTTTCAAATGTGCCCTCATATATTTTAAAAGTATTGTTTCATGCTTGCTATTTTTATGTAGCAGCCTTGTATGTTTTATTATGAGGTTGTTACCCACTGTGGGTCCATGTGGATTAAGTGAATTATCAATGTAATGAATACAGATAAATTCTGGATGTGGCTGTTTTGCCTCTGCCCTCTTTACAACGCATCATAATTTCTATCGGCCTTCGCAGAGTAAGCACAGTAAGCAGGTGCTGACAACTGATTCTGCAGCCCTCTTTGGCCACTGGAATAGGACATTCAGCCCTTTTCAGGGCTTGTGTGACTTCTTCTAACCGTGCGGTAAAGAGTTCCACCTACTGATTTTTGCAGATCAGTCATAGGGAAGGCTGCTTCCCCCAGTGAGTCACAAAGGGCCCAAGCCTGTCACCCTGTGGCAGATCCCCTCTGAACTTGGAGTCCCATAAGCCCCGGATGGCAGAGAGGAGGCATGGAACCAGTGATCTCTACTCTAAACTGTACCCACTGGAAGAGGCTTGGCCTGGGGACTCCCACCTCTGAGATTGTACAAACTCCGAGCTGGAGCTCAGAACAGCCTGCTCACTCCCAAGATGATGTAGGAGGCCATAGGTTGGTTCTCTTGTAAATTCACTCATAACTCAGCTCCTTGGAAGCTAGTTTCTCAGCACGACTCTGGTGAGACCGTTCCCTGGCTTTTGCCAGTCAGCTCCTCATGTCTACACCTGTTTATGTATAGGGTTCGTTCACAGCATTTGTAGACTTCTCCACATCTAAAGAGATACCTGGGTACTGAACAGTAAAAAGATGAAACTGATGAAAGAATAAAAATAATGCCCTAAAAAGAGAGTAACGTTAATTCCGTGGCTGGTCAGCCAAGGAAGATTTCCTGAAACAAAGATGTCTTCAGTAGGTACCAGACGCACCACACAGTTGGGTTCCCGCATCATAAGAAACAATGGTAAATTCTTGCCATTGTTGGCCTGCTGTGCTGTTGGAACCCAGTCATGGTATATCAGGTTTCCCCAAACCATGGAGAAATTCAATCGTTTGTTGTAAGGCTTCCTTTCCCTGTGGCTTCTTGTGATGTCCGGACCCAGGAGCATTATTTGATGGTTGGTGGTGAGAAAACACCATAGACTACCATGGAAAGAAAGGCAATGGAAGAGCCACTCTAGGCACCCAATCTTTACTAACCCTAGGAGCGCCATAGCATGGAGGGAGAAGGCACTGCAGCAAAAACGTTTATTATATTTTAATGGGAAACCTACGGTTAAAAATAAAAAATTAATTAAAAACCTTTGGGGCAGCTGGAGTGGCTAGAAAGCATTAGAGAGGTGCAGTGACACCCAAACTCTTAGAGGACCAGTCCGAAAGAGGCAGCTGAGGTCCACAGGAAGCAACGCAGGGCGGAAGGGGGTGTTGCTTTTAGGGGCAACTGGTGGTGTGATGGAAGAGAACACACAGAGCAGGGAGGGTGGGAACTATGTTGCTATGGGAACCCTGACTGACAGGTGGTGGCAAACATCTGCATGTTGTGGAGACAGTACAGCACTGCTTGCCATGCCATGATATGTGAGCCTGGCAGTGTCAGAACCTGCCTGACCTTCAGAAGTGGAACTTTCCAGGGAAATGGGGCCAACACACTGAAGGCTCTTCTCCAAGTGGAATCCTACTTGATCAGAAGTGCATGTAGAACCACCAATGAAATGTGCTCTGATGACCTCAGGGACCAGGCAGGTTGGTAAGCGAAAAGATGCTTTGATATCCTGTTCCCAACTAGTTTAGGGAGTTTCTATACTTGTACTATGGGACTGCAGGTGGCGCAGTGGTTTAAACCGCTGTGCTGCTGGGCTGGTTGATTGAAAGGTCGCCGGTTCGAATCTGCACACGGGGTGAGTTCCCGTTGCTCCATCCCAGCTCCTGTCAACCTTGCAGTTCGAAAGCATGGAAATGCAAGTAGATGAAAAGGTACCACTTCGGCGGGCAGGTAACAGCGCTCCGTGCACTTCGGTGTTTAGTCATGCCGGCCACATGAGCACGGAGACCGTCTGCGGACAAGCGCTGGCTCCCTCGGCCTGGAAACGGGGATGAGCACCGCCCCCGAGAGTCAGGCATGCCTGGACTTAATGTCAAGGGGAAACCCTTACCTTATGCTTGTACTAGAACCTTACACTTAGCCTAGTAGTGAATGGGCTTCTAAGACTTCTTGTCTGTTTCCAGCACATGGCAAAGTCTTCTTTTGTTTTCTCTTACCCTCTTGACTTCCCTTGAGACAAACCTTTCCAGTGTTCCCACCTTTAAAACCACCTTTCACTCTGCCCTGAAAATTTCTAGCTGCATCCCAAAAACAAAATTAGAAAACCTTCAAGTTTTTTTTTTTTTTTTTAATATTGCCTATTTTGAATCATTATGAAACTTTCTGTTCTTTTCGACTCTCGTTCAGGAGAATGATTAGGGCTTTGTGGAGATTTTCTTTGTATGAACGTACAAAGCTCAACTGTATCAAGTTATGGCAAGGCAGGGCTGTCAAATAAGCTATTTGCCCCAAATAATCTCCTGGTATTTTAGCCAGTGCTTCTATTCATCTAAATTAATTACAAAGACATGGGTTCCCCCCGCCCCCGTAACAAAGAATCTAGTGCCACTTCTATACATTTAAGGTATAATCCTATCCATGTTTAGATGGAACAAAAGGCCTATAACTCCCAGCATGCCCCAGCTTGATGCTACTCTACACTGTCACTCAGGGAACATCAGAATGGGTCTTGTGTTGTGGGGTGAATTTTACCCTGCAGATGCTCCTCATAACATTCCCCTGGTCCATGTCCCCAAATGTGGGCAGCTGCATTACTGCATATCAGCAAACCAGGTCCTCTTGTTGTTAGTCATGAATTCGTGTCCGACCCATCGTGACCCCATGGACAACACTCCTCCAGGCCTTCCTGTCCTCCACCATCCCCCGAAGTCCATTCAAGCTCACACCAACCGCCTCAGTGACTCCATCCAGCCACCTCATCCTCTGCCGTCCCCTTCTTCTTTTGCCATCTATTGTTCCCAGCATCAGGCTCTTCTCCAGGGAGTCCTTCCTTCTCATTAGGTGGCCAAAGCATTTGAGTTTCATATTCGGGATCTGGCCTTCTAAAGAGCAGGCAGGGTTGATCTCCTCTAGGACTGACCAGTTTGATCGCCTTGTGGTCCAAGGGACTCGCAGGAGTCTCCTCCAGCACCACAACTCAAAGGCCTCAACCTTCGGCGCTCAGCCTTCCTTATGGTCCAGCTTTCACAGCCATACATTGCAACTGGGAAAACCGTAGCTTTGACTATATGCACTTTTGTTGGCAGGGTGATGTCTCTGCTTTTTAGTATGCTGTCTAGATTTGCCATAGCTTTCCTCCCCAGGAGAAAGAGCCTTTTAATTTCTTGGCTGCAGTCCCCGTCTGAGGTGATCTTGGAGCCCAGGAAAATAAAATCTGTCACTACCTCCCTTTCTTCCCCATCTATTTGCCAGAAAGTGAGAGGACCAGATGCCATGATATTAGGTCTAGTCATCTTCATCTCTGCAAAGAGTGGGACTTTTTTTTAAAGCAGTTGGCCTTCCTTCATCTCAAGCTATTCCGAAACGCTGCATCACAACATGGCTAGCTCACCACAGTGTATTTTGCTGGGAACATCTATGTTCCCTTTGCCACAGAAATGCAGCTAAATGTAGAGGGAACAGGGGAGTCGGAGGGGCTGGCTGATGCCCATTTGGCAAAAAAGTCCCACATGTTCACCCTGCACGGCCTGGCTCCATACAGCTCTGAACACATGTGAAGCCCAGCTGCCCTTCCTGGGGAGCGGGGAAGAGTCATGCCCCCTTTCTTCCTCGGTTCTCTTCGGCCATGCGAGTTGGCAGAAGTAGAAGAAAGACAGGACCCACCCTTGGCATTCCTTCAGGGCAAGTTCAACAGGAGCAACATATGAACGCGCGTCTTCCAATTACAGATTTCAGTGGATGCCCCTGGCATCATGACAGCCAAGTCTAAAACTGGAAGACATGGAGAGCAGACCATTCAGGTTCATGCAGCGCTGTTCCACCAGGGCCACATCCAAAAGAGACCTTTTGGGAAGTGAGCCTCATGGAAATCCTGCGGTGGTGGATCCAGATCTCCAGGGCATAGAGTCTAGCTTGCATCCAGAAGGCCCCAGGCCCAGGCCTGAGCATCTGGAGTTCCGGAAAGCTGGTGCTGAGAAGGGCGACCCTCCGTATTGGACCCTGGTGAGCTGCTCCTGTGGTAGGTGACTAGGGCCTGGTGGACCTTTCCAAATGGCAACTCCCACTGGTCCTGTCCCAAGCTTTCCCTTTTGTAAATACCTCCCTGCTGCACAGCCAAGGGCCTTGCTAAGCATAGGAACTGTGGGCGGCAAAGCTCCCAGTGTACATCTCACGGCAGCCATGAGCTACCAGGGGAATTCAGACAGCATAGCTGCTGCTGAACAAGGCAGCTGTGTGCATTACTGCCTCCCCATAATGAATCCCTCTCAGACACGACCCAGGTCTCCACTTCCAGGTATTCTGCATTTCCCTGGCCTGAACTTTGCTTAATGGTGTTGGTTTCTGCAGAGGGAGCAGAAAGCGCTGGGACAATGTGGAGCAGTGTAGAATCCATGTAGTTAAGTTTCCTAGAAATTCAGTGGGTGCGGATAGGAGAGCTAAATATACCATTGCTATTGTTAGATTAGTTTTGTGTTTAGGCTGAGATGAAGTTCACCCCATCACAGCAACTTAAAGGATCATCGCTCTGGCCTGCCTTGCAGGGTTGTTGAGATAATGTAGGTGAAGCACTCTGGAAACTTGAAACAGGATCTAGAAATGCTGATCATTGTAAGCACTGTTGTGCTGGTGAATAATATACCAGTCTTGGACAAGGGAGGGGTGAGTTTAAATCCTGACGAAATCCCTTTGAAGATAATCCCACTGGAAGTTTAGAAGGAGAGAGAATCTGTTTCTGGGTTCTCCTTTGCTGTTAAAAGAAGGCAGCATAAACAAAAAGTAACTACTTCCCAGGGGGATAAAAGACATTTCTTCTGCACGGCAGAATCTGCCATGTGTGCTGTGCTGGCGGAGCTGCGTTTCTGATTACTCTTCATAATGCTCTGGTCCAGTTTCCCTGGAACGTCTGCGAACAGTTAAAAGGTTACTAAAGAACCTTCACGGGAGATTAGCTGAGACTCAAACAGCAGCAGCAAATGTAGAATGAACTTGGATGCACAGCGACTTCAGGCGTATTGACGCTCACATGTACATGCCTTAAAAAAAAAAAAAGCAGAACCGAACGAAGCTTATTGTTTAGAGCAAGGAGAACACTTCAAAAGAGACTTGGAAGCTTCCTTGCCAAGGGACAGCAATGCACGACTTCCAGCCTGAACCATGACCTGATTAAGCCGAAGTGCTTGCATTTAAGCCCGTTTCATCCCTGTTTTATTATATCTCATGCTATTATTCATAAATAATAATGACAAGGACTGGTTCAAAGATTCATGTGTATTCCTCGATTTCTCTAATTTGATTCCTGGAATCTGGGGCATTGGTTTGCACTTGTTCCTTCATTTTTCAGCAAATGCATGCTCAAATGATTCTTTGCACGGAAAATTCTCGCAAGGTTCTGTCCCAAATTAATTGAGATCTAATGATAACAAAGTATACTGATTACAGGGCATATACATACAATGCATGGCAAAAGAGAAGGCTTTTTGTGTGGAGAGGGGGAAGAAAAACAACAACCCTTGCTGTTATACAATCCAAGAGAAACACTATCACATTTTTTCTGCTTCTCAAATTTCCTATTGCTCTTTATTAAGGGCACTATCCTATGCATGTTAATTTGGGGGGGGGGGAAGGCCTACAACTCCCAGCATGCCCCAGGCAGCCATATTTAGTTTCCTGTTTAATCGACTTAACCTAAGATCAGCCATGTAGCATTCCGGAAGACTTGAAAAATGGTTTTGAATATTTAGCTCACGGGGACGCCACTGTGAATGAAGTCAGTTTGGATCCAACACTCTGCTTTGACGGAGTTGTACCTCCAGATCTTTTAAGTTATTCTCTATTCACATTTATTAGTAATGACATGAGCATAACGGGGCACGTCCCCTTCCCCACCAGCATTAGTGACGGCATCCATTTACATTACGGCACCAGGGCTTAGACCGGGTTGCAGGTCAAGCTGTTTTTTGACATCGCCTGAGCTAATGTTGATTAACATCTCAGTAAAGGACCATCAAATTTGATGGGCAGCAGGGCAGGATGAGGTGCTCCAGACCTTTCTCCCAGTGCCATATCTGGCCTGGAGCCCAGTGCTTCAGCCAGGAAAACCCACCTCCCCCAGCACACCTTGGTCAATGTCCTCCCAAGCCAGATTTTAAAGGGGAGAGAACAAGCGCTCTCCCAAGAGGCATTGGTCCATGATATTGCCTTTCCCCACCCAAACGCATCTCCTGTGAGCACCTCTGCATGTGCTGGAGTGTTGGAAGCCTTCTGTGTCACACTTTTAACCCTGATGCTCGCGGGTGAGAAGAACACTGTTTGCGCCCATCCGCTAATGGTGTGGCGGACGAGCCGCCCAGTATCAGAGGCAGTGAACAGGGTCTGCTCTTCTCATGACGTCCTCAAGTAGAGTCCTGGTTCCCACCCCCCTCCCCAGGAATGCAGAGCAGCCTTATGTTTCTGGGGTGTAAGCAGAGGCACTGGATCGCTGGTTTTATTGGTGCTCTCTGTTTTTATAGTCTTGTATTGAATGTGTGCGTATTGATTTTTGTTGTAGCACTACAAATTTTCTTGATCTTGCACGACTCTTTGAGAGGTTTCTGCCCTTAAAGGTGACCTAAAATAATTTAAATAAATAGGCCAAGAATGCAACCCTAGGCATGTCTACTCAGAAGTAAGTCCCACTGAGCTGAATGGGTCTTTCTCCCAAGTAAATTGCTATAGGGTTGCAGCTTAAACTTGCTACAGGTCCCAGTGTCTGAACTTGGGAAATAGTTTTTGCCTAAAAAGCTGTGTACCCAATAACTTAATGGGGAGCCATGGTGTACCAAGCCTTCCCTGTCTAGATATCCCCAGCTCCTATTTATTGGTCACGGATCGGGGAACTAAAGGGGGGTTTGGGGAATATAGATGAACTGATCGATGGCTCTTCCCTCCGAGAATCAAAAGGATTAGCCACCGAATGCTCCTGGATCGCAGGACACGGCAGCGTTTCTATCTTTTCAATAACCCAGTGAAGGATCCTGTGCGCAAACTTGCATTAACTTTCCTGCAAGGAAAAGTTGCATTTTGTCCCTTTGGGAGGTCGTGGAGATGACGGAGCATGTGTTCTGTCTTGGAATTCATTGTTGAACGTTCACAGGCATGCAAGGAAAGGGAGAAGAAACAAACCCTTCTGGTTTTCTTCCAAGACAACTCATCTCAGTTCTTTATGTGGTGTGCTATTTATATGGGTCTAAATATAGATCTAGACTTGATTAGCAAACCTTCAGAATTTAAAAAAAAAAAAAACCTTCCCAGAGTTCTCCTGGGGTGAACAAGCTGGCCTGCTTTCAGGACTTTGATTATTTTCTTCTTTAGCCAGGGGCTAGACTTCAGATATTTATTTGTTTTTCTCTGGTGCGTGCATGCCCCCCCCCCAGATATACACACTGTAAGTAAGTTACCAGCAGCCTAGAGAATCTTGGGGATCCAAAGGGAAGCAAAAATGCTAACAAAGACTGGAGAAGGCATAGCTGTAGCTTGGACATTTGGAGACTGGATAGCCTGTCTTTAGGGGCATGTAATATTTTTTTTCTCACAGCGCTTGCATCAAGAGCAAAGCAATCTTGTTTCCTCTGCCAAGTCTACAGTAACCCTCATCACTCCCAGATTAACGATCTTCCCTCTGAGAAATAGGTATGACATTATAAAATATGCAATTGCATTTTTCAAGCACCACAGAAAGCAAACACCCTGCAATCTTTGTCTCTAGACTCAATGCCCCCATCACAGCCAAAGTAACTTAAACTTTAATTCCTACAACTACCCCTTCTTCTTTTGTCTGTCATTAATTAAAGTGGACATATGGAAGAAGCTGATAATAAGAACAGATGAGCCAATGAGAGAGAGGGTGGGTGTAATTACTGGAGAGGAGGAGAACTTCATCCAGTGTGGATCTCCAGGAAACCATAAGCAAAGGGGAGTCGACCAGCAAGCAGTAATACAAGATCCACTGTGGTCTTGTTGACACTTGGTTGAGTCATGAAGATGCCCTTTCCTCCTTCCCAGTCAGAGGTAGGAAATGACTGTCATGGAAAATCTCTAGGTCAGGTCGCAGCTGGTTCAGCCTCCAGTTCAAAACTCAGGAACTGGATAAATACACAAATAAGCAGCACTTTCCAATTTGACAATGGACGTTCCCTAGGCAAATAAATTACTGGCTCAGAAAATGCACAAGGCCTTCCCTTGATAATTTTGCAGTAATAACTGGTTCCTCTGTACAGTATTCAAAAGTCAGACTTTACTTTCTTTTTAGATCTTTCCATGTAGCAACAAAACAGCCAAATGACAACGACAACAACGAGATCAGCAGCAACTAATCAGTTCAGTTCTTCCCACCAGCTCTGCAAAGGACTTGGGTAGACATGTGTGGCAAAATCACCAGTAAAACTAGAAACATCGCATTGTGCCCTAAACACTTTTATCCCATCCTGGTTATTTCAGAAAGATAAAAAGAAAGTAGGTAGAGAGAAGTTGGCTGGAATGAAAAGACCAAATAATCCAAGCAATTAAACGATAAACCTCAGAGTATATTTAGAAGGTACAAGGGGAATGCAACTTAGAGCGTAAAATGAATCATGAGAAGGAAGGATCAGCCTTCCCCTTTTGTTGCTTTCCTTGACTGCTACATATGTGGCAGGGAATCGAAATTACACTGAAAGTAAGAGCCACGTACTAGTAAAGCCAGGAAGCACATGTCTAGTTATAGTTAATGCTGCAAGGAACTTGTTTCAAAACTGCCTCTCACTTTTCCGTCGTGTTCTTACTTTTAAGTATACTTTTTGGTCAAAAGATCTGGAGGGTATAGAATCGCTGACACTTTACCGAAGAGGGAAAGAAAGAAAGAAAGAAAGAAAGAAAGAAAGAAAGAAAGAAAGAAAGAAAGAAAGAAAGAAAGACATGTAGAAGAGAAGGTCTCTTTTAAAACAGTTTCCTTTCTGTCACTTTTCCTCCTCATCCTCACAAGTGTCTCGGAAAAACAACCGCGGACGGAGAAAGCTTCGGCTTTCTCCCGAGACCTGCAATTTCAGCACCCTGGACGGCGACAACTTCCCATCCTAAGTGAGCCGGGCTTGGCGGAGGAAACCGGACACTCGGCGCGATCGCCTCCCCGCAACCTTGTTTCCCGCTTAGGATCGCGAGGATCCAGGCGTAGGTCGCCAGCTGCGCACACCTCGTTTTGCCCACGATCATCGTCATCATCGTAAGGTGGGAAACTTTCCCAGTTGGATGAAGACGCGAGTCAAAAGGTCTTTCATTTCCTCTGTCCGCAGCCCCGACTTTCCCCGCCTCTCCTTCTGACATCTTTCCAGTTTTGCAATGAAATCCGTAACGCACCCTCTAGAGAAACTCTGCCGTCAAGATCCAAGAATATAAGAGTGATGCTAATAAGAATGATAAATATGCCAGCGAATAAACAAAGATCCCCCGTGCGGCCCCTCCAAAGGGATTGCTCCAGATCAACACAACCTCTTCCGGACAGGCAGATCTATCCGGATATAGAGATATTTCTCTCCCTCTTTTCGAACACTCTTTTTCCCACCCTCCTGGATTCGTCCAAAGCATACGGCTATTTATTTTTTAAAAATGTAATTACAGCTGCTATTTTTTCGCTTTATTTTCTTTGGGTTTAAAATGTCACAGCCGATCGCGACCCGCCTTTTGTCCTCTGAAACAAACAAGCCAACAAGCCAACAACAAAAACCCAACACAACATAACATAACATTGTCTTACCTTTGCCCACAGCCTATTGTCTGTCCCTTTTCAAAATGACATCACGGAAAGCAATCATGAAATTTACATGGGGTGGGGGGTGGGCGGCTCGGGAGAGTTGGAAGGGGGAGAGGTTGGAAAGGATGGGTGGTGGAGTGGGGGGAGAAGGGGGTGAGTGAGCGAGAGCGAGCGAGCGAGCGAGCGGCCCCCTCTTCCTTACACGGGGCTTATGCGTGTAGAGGGTAGGTAGCTTTCAATTAAATCGCCGATAAGTCTTTTAGTGTGCGAACTCTTTAAGCCTTCTAAAGGCAGTGTCTCACTTAATGATCGCTCTCATTAATGGGAATGGCGAGGGAGGGGGAGAGGAGGACGTGGATGGGGGTGCTCCCTTCCCTTCCCTTCCCTTTGTAAATACACTACCCATCAACCCTTTGGGCTTGCAATATATCTGTTTACACTCCGAGGTGAAATAAATCTACAGTACAGGGGGAAAGGCATGGAGGCGCTGACTTGTTTTTTGGAGGGGGTTGCGTACGCGAGAGAGCCCCAGAACGGCCCTCGCACCCGCAGCTTCCTCGATCCAGCAGAAGGTGGACGGTTTTCCCCCTGTCCCCCTTCCAAAATCCGATCTGATCCATAATTAATATGCAACGTGGGCTGAGGGTCCTTTGCTTTTCTTTCTGTCTCTTTTCTTTTTATGCAGAGGAGACAAAAGGGATCCGGGAAGGTTACCACTGTCAGCTTAATCTCCCCCTCCGCATTTCCTGCTATGGTACAGTCCCATAATTTCTAATAGCAACAAGCAGGGATGACAGATGCCCTGGCTTAGCCTGGCTGCGGCGAAAGTACTTTACAATGTTTATGGGTGGTTAGGAAAGATGACCCATCGCCATAAAGAAGGGCCGAGTGGGGAAATTCATGGCCAGCTGGCCGACAGGGTGCCGTGGGTGTCCGGCAGCGGCTGATCGAAATATGGGAAGATCAGGCCCTGGGCCGTGTATGGCATCACACCAACACGCCACGTCCACACAGAGGACAGCCAACCTGGAGTTGCAAACTCAGTTTTGGACACTTTGTCTGCGGGAAAGGGGGCGTCCCTCTTTCTTTGGACTCCTACCATTAGCACACCCACTGGACACTGGGACCCCCCGCTCTGTGCTGTGTTGAGGTGACCATGCCAGCAACATGGTTCCAGGGGAACAAGTGGGCAACTAGCAGATGGGTCCCATGGGCCCAATCCACTGGGATTCTTTCCTGAGCAAGCCCCATGGGCCACATGGAAAAGGAACTGTGCAAACATTGGCATTAATTTCAGTAACTGGGTTTGCGCACTGGAGAAATAGGTTCTGTGTTGACTGTGTTGATTCCTGCATCTGCCATTTTGATTTTCCTCCACATGTATCCAAATGTCTCAAAAAGGCCCAGGCTGGAGACTAATCGGGGATGATGGGAGTTGCAGTCCAACAGAAATGCAAAGCGCCAGGTTGGGGAAAGCTGTATAAGGGTTCATTGCCAAGAAATACAGCACAGATGAGTGCATATGACTTATAAAATATGCATCCATTGCTGTCCTGGTATCACTTATATCCGTGATCTCAGCATTTAATGGCAGAAAAAGAAGTCCCACCTTTTCATCAGAACAATGGCTTGGAGTAAAAGTTCTGATGAGAGTCCTTAAAATGAAGCATGAGCTGAATATTGTAGCAAGCGTATTGTGTGCTTGCTAAGCAATTTTGGAATTGGTGTAGTGACGTCTGGGAATGGGTGGGCCATTGAACTTTTGGAAAGTTGAATGCAAACCCTTTCTCTGCCTCAGGCTTTGTAGTCTGGTCTGGACAAGTCACTAGTTTAGTTGGGCAGAAATCCTTAATTTAGAACGAGAATTGCGATAAGGGCTGTTGTGAGGGGCAGGCAAGTTAAAATTCAAAGGCTGGTTAAGAGGACGTTGTTATGACGGAAAGCTGACACACTGTAATGTGCTTTCCAGATATTTTGTGCTTAAACACCCATCATTCCTGACCATTGGCCAGGTTGGTTGGGACTTATAAAAATGTATAATATATGTGAAGGAAGCAAGGTTAGAGAAGTCTGGACTAAATCTCTGAGTCTCATTCACAAATTACTGGGTGGCTTAGTGAAGACATCACAAAGGACAGCCATCCTGGAGTGAAAACTCAGTTTTGGACATGTTCTGCACACTTTGTCTACTGTACCTTCATCATAAGTGAGTGTAGTGGTTGTAGCATTACACTAAGCATGGGGAGATTGGAGTTTAAATTCCCACTTAGCCATGAAGCTCCTTGGGTAAAAGCTTGATCTAGTCTCTCCCCCCACCCCCTCACTCTTCTCTCTCTCTCTCACACACACAGCCCTATCAACCTTGCAGAATTGTTGATAAAATGGGAGGAACCCATCGAGGCCCTTGAAGATAGGTGTGGATAAAATGCTCTGTATAACCCCAATAAATCTCTCTGCCCTGTCCCTTTTCTGCAACATTGTGAAGACAAGACTGGCTTCTACAGACTGTTATTTTAAGGCTTGTGGGGCCAGTGCATTGTGACAGCCTTCTGCAACCTGCTTCCACAGAGGACAACCCATAACTTGGGAGACCCACAAGCAGAACATGAGTGCAATGATATTAACCCATTTGCGCTCCCCAGTAACAGATACCAAGCAGCTTTCTGCCCTTGATAGTTGTGGAAAGCTGGATGCTCCCTGTATTTGTCTCATCCAGCTTTCCATAACTGGATCTTTTGAACTACACCTTGCTATTGCTCAGGCTGGATGGAGCAGATGGGAGTTGGCTCAAAACATCTAGAAGGCATTAGGGTGGTTGAGTAAGTGTGGTCTACTCTGCCTCTGAACTGGAGTTGGAACACAAGCGTGAGAGTAAGAACGAGGCAGCCTGTGGTCAACCCTTCCCCCTTTCTATGTGTTCATTTACTTGGAAGTAGGTCCAGCTGATGTTGAGCAAGCCACCTGTCAAGTGAGATAATCCTAGCCTTCAATGAACGTGCTGCCACATAAATTTATGTACCAATCCCATCCTGTCCACCCTTTCCTTAGGGAATATAATCAGTGCAACTCAACCATTCCTAGTAGCTGTGAATATTCCTAAAGCTGCCATATCTGAAATTAGACGATCATCTACTCAACTCCAGCAAGTCTCTAGGATTCTGGGCCTGAGAGCACCCAAAGATACCTGTGTGTACATATTTGAACATCTGAGCCATGTGCTGTGCCACTGAATTCTAGACATTCTCCAAAGGGAATGGTAACAGCAGACACACTATCCAGGGCTCACACAGTACATATGGCTTTTATGTTTTTCGCAGCAGGACTTCAAATGGATGGAGAACATTCGCATCTACTATCAGCTGGGTCTAATTATTACTTTTCTTTGCGCTCCCATTCCAGAATTGCAATCCATTATTAGATACTCCCCTGGTTGACTATAGCTAGCAAGAATCGCATCTAGGTACTCAAACAAAGGGCTTTTTCTGATAATTACTTGCTTCTCCCCGCAATTTTTCAATCTGCTGATGTGGGCAAGTAACTTCCGCAGACTTATTCGCATGGCTTCCTCACTGGGTTCCTTCATTTGAGGGTAACTGCCTTTGAATCTTTCCACATTGATTAGTCTGTTACATTGTTTCGAGTTCTCTTTGGCCCTGCTCTGAATGCTGGTATTCAGATGTAGTAGAACCTCCCCACCCCCCAAAGCCTTACAGTGGCCCATTTCAACGCATGCATCCTCTTTTCTTGCAAGCTCAGCCATTCACATAAAAGAATGTGTTCAGTTGAGAGTATTCCTGAAAAAAAAGTAAAATAAAAAAACCTATCTCCTTGGCCATGCTGCGAAGACAGGGATATTTTACATCTTAAACCTCTGGCATTCAGAAATTCTATTAAACCCTTATCATCAGGCACCAGGCTGGTGCTTTAACTGCATTTCATTGTTCTGCATTCAAGATAGAATCAAAGGGAGGGAAAAGGAAGGATCAACTTTATCCCACGAACAATACTGGATGGTCCCCATGCCTGCTATTTAATTCAGATCTGTAATGCTCCAACTTGGAAAACAAAAACGGAATATTGTGGAAAATAAGGGTGTGTGTGTATAAAAGTGTGACTGTGTGTGTGTGTGTGTATTTCTGGATGTATTGACAGAGGCGCTAATTCAATGATGATTTGAGCAAAAACACACAGGACCATAAGATGAACACATGTACTCACCCGCCAACACACACACACACACACACACACACACACACACACGATTGTGTTCTCCGAAACGTGTGCTCATTGCATCATTACCGTCATTATCATCAACCTTATTATTATAAATCATTGCTTTGCAGTCACACTCACTACACAATTGCATATGGGAGAGTGAGAAGTATTTGAGCCATATGGATTATATGAAACTGCTAGGGATTATCTTGATGATACAACTAATTTCAAGATTTAGGCCTCAATCTTAGGCATGCTTAGGCAGAAAAGGCCAAGCTACAAAATCCTTGATTTTTCTAACATTATCCCATTTTTTTGAAAAAAATTTTTTGACAGCAAATCATTTCTACATGTGACCAGTGACAGGATCATTCTTATTATTTATTTATTTGGAACATTTATATGCCACCCCATTCGCAAAAGCCTCTTACAGTCAAGTGCCCATCTTCCATGGGTTTACTTTTGGCTTCTTTTCTGGGCACAGGGGAGGGTCTATTTCTGTTGTTTAGCATTGCCACAATCCAGTGAATGTTAAGCCAAATACGTTAACACTTCAATTTTGTATATGTCTACTCAGAAATAAATTCCATTAAGTTCGGTGGGACTTACTCCTGTGTGAGTGGATATAGGATTGCGATGTAAAACTTTTCAATTGAACCCAATCAGATGAAAGCACTTGCGTGGATCATATCCTATGTTCTAATGCTTGCTATTGCTTCTGTTTGGATGAGTGATATTATTAGTAAAGTTACATTAAAAATGCGACTATACTAATTATGGACCACTTTTATCCACTGTTTGCAATTCTATTTACATCTACTTTGCCATGTTTTCTCACACTCTTGCTGTCCCACCCTTCCCAGATTATGCATGGCTTCTCCCACCCAATCAGGAATCACATAAGGAAGAGTCAAGACATCACCCCCATAGCCAGGGCTACACAGCCATCAAGCCAGAGCTTTCATCAGAAGCAAAAAGCAGAAAACTGAGCCTGTCAATACTTTGGCTACGTCACAAGAAGGTAAGGCTCCCTGGAGAAGACCTTCACACTAGGGAAAATGGAAGGCAGAAGAAGGAAAGGAAGACCGGATAGGCAGTGGAGCCGCAGCCCTGAATGTAGCCGATCTGAGCAGGGATGTCAAGGCTGTGGCTTTCTGTCACAGGGTTGCCGTAAGTTGGAGAGGACTCAACAACACACAACAACAAACAACAGATCTATAGGATTTGGCTATGTGATAAGAATGGGGTCAACATGCAACAAATTTGGGGGGGGGCAAAATATGTCCTCAAAGGATTTTGGCTGGACTCAGACAGTGAGAAAAGCCATGGTGATTTTTTTAACTATTGTTGGTCTGTTGTATTGTTTGCATTCAGTCACGGCACTTCACCCCGGTAAGTTTAGTCTTTCAAAATCATTATGAGGAACAATGGCTTGTGCTATGGTTTCTCTGTGCTTGCTATATTGTCTGAACCCAGTATCCTGGTTTCTATGGTTGTGGTATTCAAATACCATAGAGTCCTCTGGAAAGAGTGACAGGCTCAGGGTTTGCTCCAGCCATTGAGCCTCTATGTTCAGAAAAGGCAGGTGACATAGCAGGGTATGGTGCAGGTGCCATGGCTACCTGAAGGAGCACCTGCGACCATACATGCCCTCCCGCCCCTTATGATTGGCGGCAGATGCCCTCCTCCGGGAACCCTCTGTAAAAGAAGTGAGGAGGGTGAGCACCCAGAGGAGTGCCTTCTCTGCGGTGGCGCCCCGACTATGGAATGCGCTCCCCAGAGAGGCTCGCCTGGCGCCGTCGTTATTTTCTTTTCGGCGCCAGGCGAAGACCTTTTTATTTAAGAAATATTTTAATTGTTAAATAGCAATTTGTTGTTGTTAATTTGATATTGCCATTTATGATTATTTATTGTTTATTGTTATACCTTTTATTTTTAGACCAAGAGATGGGCCAGTTTTAAATTGTGTGTTAAATTGTGTATTTGTTTTATATTATTACGTAATTGTTTTATATTGTATTTTTTTATATGCTGTTAGCCGCCCCAAGGCTTGTTTGCAAGGGGGCAGCATACAAATTTGTAAAATAAATAAATAAATAAATAAATAAATAAATAAATAAACGGCTGACAGTATACATGCCAACAGCAGGCGGCCAGAAACCACAATGAAGAAGATATCATTTGATTGACGGTCAGGTAGATCATGGTAAGAAATAACAAACTGTGGCAACTACCCAGGGTTGCTTGCCATGTTGTGTGAACACAGCCAGTTTTTTTCACAAGAACATTTGTGAAACCTGGAGTAGCTTCTCTTCATCCAGCCAATAATTTAATTAACTTTTCATTCTCCAGTACTCCTTTCAGATCATTCCTGTTGCTATTTCTACTCCCAGTTCAGAGATAGTCTGATGGAGAAGGCATTGATCTTGGTCTCGCTATGAATATAGGGCCTGAGCTGAAGTTTGAAGCAATGGGGGAGGACCTTCCTGCAAAGAAAGGTGGCATCTTTTGAGGGGATATTTAATTTAGGAAAAAGGTGTCTGGGCAGGGGTATAATAGAGTTCTGAAAATGTTGCTCAGTATGGAGACTGTGGATAGAGAGAGCAATCCCTCCCTCCCTCCCTCTGTGTGTGTATGTGTGTGTGTGTGTGTGTGTGTGTGTGGAGATACCAGAACTGAGATCCACCCAATAAAACTGAATAGCAGCAAATATTATTAATTGCTTAGCAAACATGGCGAATAGACCAAGGAAGGAAGTTGTCAATGGTGGTACTGAACCTGTTCAGAGGCAGTGTACCCTAAATATCAGTTTTGGGGAGCAGAAGTCAGAAAGGGCTGCAGGAATCAAGACTTATTTGTGGACTTCCCAGAGACACCTAGGAAGGCCACCTAGGAAGGCCTTGGCAGTTGGAGGTGGTCTATAAATACATGCATAAATAAATCAGTCTCATCAGCCAGCCTGGGAAACCAGGTCCAGGACTGGACAGGCCCACGTGCTGCTCCATCAGGGCTCTTCTTAAATGGTTGTGTGATAGTAGTACTTGTATCTAATGCTACTGCAGGAAGAAAATAAAATGCACCATTTGCTTGTATTTCTCCTCTTTAAGACAAACCAATGCACTGAAAACAAAGGTGTAGAGCCTAAGAGCACCTAGACTGCACACTGTTGGCCCCAAATAAAGGACACAGTCAGTGGCCTTCCTTAACTGAATGCCACACAGGTAAGTTTGATTATATCCTTTTAGCTAGCAGGGGTTATAGAAGCAGCAGTAGGTCTCCATGGGAGTGTGGTGCCCTGATTTGTGGACAATCTCCATGGCGTGATGGAATTCCATGTCGCCATCTCTAATGCTAAAATATCTCCAGGTGAAGACCAACTACACGGCATCCAACAGTGTCGGGGTGTCTCCAAGATGGATCGCCATTTTGGGGCAGTGTGCGGAGGTGTTTGCCCCATGGAGAGGCGATGTGGAGCAAGCTGCCCAGTCTGTGTGCTAAACCATTTCACAAAAGGAGTTTGCCATTGTGTACCGCATGCCATTCTGTATTAAACTATAACATATCCATGGATTTTCTTGACATCGAAAATCCCCAGCAATATCCACATTGAAGGGAATGCCCAGTTCAGCACCATGGGATGGACAGCTCCCGACATAACTTCCTACGTGGCATCTTCAAAAGTTTAGGTTCCATGCTAATTACAGCAAGTGGATATCAGAGCAGTTAAATGCAACCTAGTTATCTTGGACAAAAATTAAGAGTGCCGTTCCAGGAAATCTTTCTCTGCCTCTCTCCCTACCCCCCTCTCTCTGTGTGCATGTTTGTGAGTATCACATTATTTGAAAGGACAGTAGCTGGAAAAATTCAGGAAAAGCCTCATATTTTTGTGAAGTGCATTTTAGCTGTGAAAAATTATCCTTTGCACCATGTTTTGACTATAACTTTATTAGGGTATTTGCTGGAAAATGTGTGGTGTGTGTTTGCAGGGAATAAAAAGCACTACATGCACTTAAACAAATTGTTCTAATGTGAGTTTTTTAATGACTTCTTTAAAAAAATGGGTGTTTCTCTTCCCCAACCCAATATCTGCAACCAAAAGAATAATCCAGGACTAAAAGAGTCATTACAAAAATAAAATGAAAATAAAAAATGAATTCAATGTTTTGGGCTTTGTGAAGATCACTGTAATTAAATGAACAATGACTTTCTGCAAAGCCAGACACGCAACTGCGAAGCTGTTTTTATGCTCCTCAGAAACTCTTTTGTCATTAAGGCCTCAAACTTAATGCATTTGGGTTTGGCTACCAACTTCTCTGCTTGCCAGCTGGAAGAATGGAGAAGGGGGAGGGGAGGGGGGGAGGGGATTGAAATAGGGAAAGGGTGGGGAGAGAGGAAAGATTTTTCTTATTTCTTTGTGGAAAAGAAAAGAAAAAAACCCTGTGCAGATGGGGAGACTTGCCCTAATGCCTCAGACGACAATTAAGAATGTGATGCCAAGGAGAAATAGCCCCGCATTAATATTGTATATAGAACAGCTGAAGGGCTGGAGTATTCTGCCCAGCGCAGGCCCCTAGCAGATGGAACAAGAGAGGAGCATGGGGGAGGGAGATGAAAAAACCCATTTAATAACCCCCTTTTCTCTGAGATTTATACAATCACCCCTCAGGAGTAAAAAGTTCTTTGTTTACAAGAAATTTACAGTTGGAAGTTGATCTTTTTAATCTGGGCACTCCCCTCCCCTAAAACAGTTTTGGTCCCCCCCTACCCAATGTTTGTCCTGCAGTTCCACAGTTTATGTTGCACTGTTGGTGCATGCACAAATCCCCCCCCCCACACACACACATTGTTCTTTATAAACCTGATTTTTTAAGGCTTTACTCATGTTGAACTTCCATCCACTTTACTTTTGAGAGTATTCCGGCATAGCAAGAAAGAATGAGAGAAATAAAAAAAAATAAAAAGAAAGAATAAAGAAACGGGACACTGGAAATAGATTTCTCCCTTGATTCTATATAATTTCACATTTGCAAAGAGAATGCCAACCACATATCAAATCTCATCTGTTGGTCGGTGAACTTAAAACTGCATTTCCCTTCTTGGCCCTTCCCCATATTTAAGTCTTTATAACACGTTCCACATGCAACACATAAACATGCAAAGAGCCAAAAACACTTTTCCCTATGTCGAGTGTATTTACGATCACAACAAGGGGAGTGGGCAAACCTAACCCTCAACAAAACAACCCCAGGATCTGAGTTTTAATTTGCCTTTGATCTTCTAGGCTAATCGGCGTCTTGTTGATCCTTGGTCACGGACCGATTAAACCCCACGCACAGCTCAAAGACACGATGCCAGCAAGTCCCAGTTGTTTTGTGCTCCCTGTTCCCCGCACGCATCACACCTTCCCGTGAATGGCAGAGCGCCTTAAAGCAAAACAAGCAAACAAGAGGGAAGCCAAGCACAGTTCGAGGGGTTTTGAAAACACGCACCTAGGAATGCTCCACACAGCTTCATCCTTGCCTTCTCTCTTCCCCCTCGAGTCCTACGTCCCTGGGAGCAGCAACCACGAAGGTCACACGCAGCAGCTCACGCACTCCCGGTACTTCATTTCAGGAAAAAGTTACGTCCAAAGAAAAACTTAGGGATCCGAGAGGCCCTCGGAGGAAGGCAGGCCAGCCAATGGGAGCCTCCCCAGCGGCTCGTTGCAAATCAAGGCCGCCAAGCAGGCAGCCAATCCGCGGCCGGGCAGGTCCTGGGTACACACAACCCAGTTGCTCCGAGGCGGGAGACAATGGGAGCGAGGCGGATGGGGCGCCCTGGGACCGCGCGTGGCTTGCGCAGCCCTGCGCGCGTCGCCGCGGAGCGCCCGTTGCCCGGCGTGGGCTTGGGGTGGGCACCGCGCGCTGCAAGCGCGTCCCGCTTCGGCCGCCGTGGAGCAGGAGGGGCGCACGGCCAGGTTGCCCCTGCTTGGCCCTGGGCGCCTTTGCGGGAGGGAGAAGCCCTGGGAGGGATGCTGAGCCGCGGGAAGATTGGCCCGAAGACTGGTCCAGCGTTTCCCTCGGGTGCCACAAGGCAGCACCTCAAGGGAACTTGGGGGAGCATCCGGGAAGATCTGCTCGGGCGCTGCGTTTTAGAGGAGGGAGCAGAGCCGAGTGAGTTAGGCCTTTCTCGAGGCCCAGAAAGTCCTAGGCTCACTCAAATCCTGGCATCTCCACTTCAGGAGATCAGGTAGCAGGTGATGGAAAAGACCTTTGCTCCAGACCCTGGTGGGAATTCCTGCCAGCCCCAGAAGACAACAGTGAGTTAGATGGACAATAGTTTGAATGTGGCGTGTTGCACAATTTCCTAAAAATATATGCATTTGGTATGCATCTTTGCCTCAAGAAATGCAATTCACACAGTTTGCAGAAATGAGGGTTTTACTAAGCAGGTCTGTCTCAGATCACTTAATAGCTGAGGAGGTGTGAACTGGGCAAGTTAGTGAAACAAACACAGACAACCCCCAACACCCAAGGAAACACCATTCCTGTTTTTAACACGTCTGTTGGGACGCTAAGTGAAATTAAGAAGAGTTTGAGAAGACTAGAAATAAAAATCTCACTGTGTTTATACTGATTTCTAGTTGAGAGCTTAGCACTGAAAAGACAGTCTGGGGCTTCTGGGGGTGGGTCATATCATATCTTTCATAGGAGAAAACCTAAGATTATTCTTTTGGAATCTAGATGTTTATTTATCTTTTAAAATTAGTTCATGTTGTTCCTCCTGATCCCCCACCAAACGGGCCTCAGAGGCAGCCTTTATATTAAAAACACAGAAACAGCAGTAAACTAATGAGACGAAAGAAATACAATATATTAATTATACTGTTAAAACAGCAGTATGTGGCACATAAAGGAACTGGGCTAGTTTAAAATTACATCACACAGGAGGAGAGTAAAACAAATTAAAGGCAGAGCATAATAATAATTTTAAAAAAAGCAGGGGGACTTGCCACTCCCTGAAAATTCAAGAGAAAGGGGAACAATGGAGATATTTAAGGGAACAAGTTTCACAAAGTGGGTGCCACTACCAAGAAGGTCTACTTTTGTATCCCCACTGAGCACCCCTGCCAAAGCGGTGGGACATGAAGCAAGATCTGAGTGGGCCAGCAAGCCACAGACAGTGCTGGAGGCTGCCCGGCCCTTGTCCCAAGCCTTCCAGAGCCTTCCAGGTACTTAAGCCGGGGGGTGGTAGGCCTTTTCTTTGCCAATCTGTGAAGTCCACCAAGGAGAATCAGAAGCAAAATAGCGACTCATTTAAGGGGACATGGGTCTGGGGAAGGAGGAACCCCTGGGGCTACGCTCACCCAAGGAATCTGTTTTCACTGACAGAAGAGGAGCTCACAAGCGCACCACTTCTGTTTCCCATCTAGTTAATTTCAGCACCCTAATCACTGGGCATCAAAGCTCTTTGCAGATCTACTGCAGATCAACTGGATATGACTTGAATTGTCCGTCTTCTGTACAATTCTGATTAAGACTATTCAGCTTCATTTCCTTTAAAAACACCCCGTCTTTTGAAATGAATTGGTTTTGAAGGACACTTCAGCTTCCAAGAAGATGACCAAGCAGCTCAATGAGGCCGAGAAACATAATCCTAATGCCTGCTGTTGCAGGACACCTGCTGGTTAGGTGTGCTTTGGTGATTTAAAAATCATCTAAACAAGAGAGAGAGAGCAAATGATATGGTTTCAGGAGTGCCAGTTGAAAGAGAGGAAATAGGAGTTCCTTCTAGAAGAACTTGCTGAAGGTGAGTGTCCTCATCTTGGAAGGGTTCACACCTCTTTCCATGGAGGAGATTCAGAAATGAGGGCATCTACTTCATAGAATCATAGAATAGTAGAACTGGAAGGGGCCAAAAGGTCATCAGTTCTAACCCCCTGCTGTTGCAGGACACCTACTGCTCAGATGGCTGTCCAGTTTAGCCTTGGGTGTCTCCAGTGTGGGAGAGCCCACAACCAGTCCAGGCAACTGGTTCCACTGTCTTATTGCTCTGACACTGAGGAAGCTTTTCTTGATATCCAGCCTGAATCTGGCTTGTCACAGCTTGAATGGATTATTCCACGTCCTACACTCTGGCATCAGCGAGAAGCGATCTTGACCTTCCTCTCTGTGACAGCCTTTCAGGTACTTATAGAGTGATATCATGTCCCCACTCAGCTCACTTCTCAAGGCTGAGGGCTACTTGTCCCATCTCGCCTTTCCTGGTGCTTTCTTCCTCCAAGTTGGGGAGGTGGGGGGAGTCATCATGGAAGTGAGAAGATGAGATACAGATGAAGGAAGAGTCTCTCTCTGTTGCTTGAAGCAAGCTAACAGAACTGCCTTGTGGTTACTTCTTCCCTCTTTATATCTTTATTACAAGTGGGTGAAGTACCACGTTCTTGGCTCCCTTATGAATATGTCGCCATCGCCACCATCGTCACCATCGCCACCACCACCATCGCCACCATCGCCATCATGGCCATCACCATCACTCTTTACTGCCCAGTGGCCAAAGCTCTCTAGTCAGTTCACAGGGATGCTTTTAGGGGACAGTCCTATGGAGATGAACCCAACCCCCAATTCAGACGCTCAGTCTCACCCAGTGCAGAGCAGTCTGCGTTCACTAGGTGGCTGTTTGCAGCAGTCTGGCAGTGGCATTTCAGAAGCGGAGGGAGGAGTGGGAGATAACCCAAGGCATCTCGCATCTCAGCTCCCCCACCTCCTCCTCGCCCTGCCTCCCAAAGCAACCCCTTCTACCCCTTTTGGAGGTTGTTTCCCTGACCTTGGAGAGGAGCTGCTCCATGTCTTTCTGCACTGGTTGGGTGGGCGGGGGGTTCGTGCTGGAGATCCAGACTATCTTATGCCCCTCAGACAATATCTAGAGGTCACAGGATCATTAATCCAGGTTTTGGGCCTGGATAGTTGAAAGAATGTCTCCGTCAATTTACACTTGCCCGAATTCTAAGATCTTCCACGGAGGTCCTTATCTGGGAACCCTCTCTGAAGGAGGTTAAAAGAGTAGCTATGCAGGGAAGGGCCTTCTCTGTAGAGGCACCCCAACTTTGGAAACTGCTTCCCAGAGAGGTGTGCCGGGCACCAACTCTTTATTCTTTTCGGTGCCAGGCCCAAACCTTTTTATTCATCCAATATTTTAAGGGTTGATTGTTTTATTAGATAATAGGGATTATCTTACTGTATCTGTATTTGAATTGTGCTGTTACGTTTTTGGTTTGCAAGCTGTCTGGAGATCCATTTCAGATAAAAATGAGATGGAAAAGTGTTAAAATAAATTGATAATCAATGTGTATTCTGTGGAATGGTATCTCTAGCCAGTTCACAAAATACACCCTATACATTAGAATTTAGTTCTTTCACTGGAAGCTCAGGTGGCAGCGGTGGCGAGGAGCGCTTTCTTTCAGCTTCGGCTGATCCATCAGCTGCGCCCCTACCTGGAGAACGACTGCCTGGCGACAGTGACACATGCGTTGGTGACTTATTTTTTTTATTTATTTATTAATTTATTTATTAAAACATTTATAGGCTGCCCCATCGCATCAAAGCCTCGGGGAGGCTTACAACAGTTAAAAATACAGTATAACTTCCCGACTTGACTTCTGTAACGCGCTCTACATGGGGCTGCCCTTGAAGATGGTCCGGATACTTCCATTGGTTCAGAATAGAGCTGCCAGGCTGCTGACGGGGACTGGGCGTTAAGTTCACATGACTCCAGTTCTCCGTCAGCTTCACTGGCTCCCCATTGCAGTCTGGGCCCAATTCAAGATGTTGGTTATGACCTATAAAGCCCTGAACGGCTTGGGACCTGGCTATCTAAAGGAGCGCTTGCATCCATATATGCCCTCCCGCCCCTTGAGATCGGCAGCAGAGGCCCTTCTCTGGGAACCCTCCATGAAGGATATTAGGAGGGTAAGTACCCGGAGGAGGGCCTTCTCTGCAGTGGAGCCCCATCTGTGACATGCGCTCCCCAGAGAGGTCCGCCTGGCGCCGTCATTCTTTGTTTATCGGTGCCAGGCGAAGACCTTTTTATTCAAACATTATGTTCATTGTTAATATTATTTATTTATTTATTTTATTCTCGGCCAGGCCGACTCAAATTGTATTGTTCTTATATTGTGTTTATTTATTTATTATTGTGAGCCGCCCTGAGGCTTCGCCGAATGGGGCGGCATAGAAGCCTCCTAAATAAATAAATAAATAAATAAATCAATCAATCAATCAATCAATCAATCAATAAATAAGTTGGTGTCACCACAGTGGCTGAGAAAGCAATGTCCCACCGTTTATGGTACCACGAGCAAGATCTCAGGGGTTGCAGAGGTCTGTCGATGGGGAAAATGATGAGGTAACTGGACCCGGAGCTGTTCAGGGCTTTATATGCAAGCAACTAGGTGATCAAAATTGGGATGGTGCAGAGAAAGTGGAGACGGAGACATTTTTCTCTGTCTCCAATCACACTAGAACTCAGTGGTGAGATGCTACCGATGGGCGGGATCCATGAAGGTGCCAGGCAGCTCCAATCAGAGAATCATCCAGCTGGAAGGGGCCTAGCAGGCCATCAGGTCCAACCGCCCGCTCAGTACAGGACTCAGTCACCCCTCTGGATTTTAACCCAGTCCGACTCTGCTTAGCTTCCAAGACTAGGCAAGATCGGACACGTCAGGGTATATGGAAGCAATTCAAGGAATGCTTTCCTCACACAGCACAGATTTAAATTGCGGAAAGCGGTGATGATGGGGATAAAATAGGAAGACCGTGTGTGTTGCCTTGGGGGTCAGGTGGGAAATAAATGTAATAATAATAATAATAAATTGCAGCCATTGAGTGTTGAACATTGGATTGATGCCTTCGGAGATATTTACCTTGTGCTGGTGTTAATCCTGGCTAGTACTTATTGTTGTATTTATTTTCTTACATTTATACTCCACTCTTCTTCCTTTTGCAAGGAACTTAAGGTGGCTTACATGGTTCTCCTCTCTATTTATCCCCCCAACAACCACCCTGTGACTGGCCCAAAGGCACCCTGGCTGAGACTAGAACCTGGACCAGAAGGTCAAACTAACCAGCTGCTTTACTGTGTCATTATAGTTTATGGCCTTAAACTTTGTCTTGCAAACTGCCCGGAAAGCTCTTTTTGGTGGGTAGTATAGAAATGTAACGACCACCCAAAAGACAAGAAGGAAAATGTGCTGATTTGCACTCTGCCCCTCAGCAGAATCTTTTTCATACGTGTAGCAATTCTCTTGCTGGCTGGGGATGATGGGGGTTGTGGTCCAACACAACAGGAGGGCGACGGACAGTGCAAGGAGGCTGTTCCAGCACCTGCCTTTCTTTGTTGGGGAGCAAGAGTCTCTCGGACAGCAAGGCTCAAGGCCCCGGAGAAGGTTTATTGTATTGTATTGTATTGTATTGTATTGTATTGTATTTATTTATTTATATTGCGATTTATATCCTGCCTTTTTCCTACAAAGGGCTTGAGGCAGCTTACATCATTCTCCTCCTCCATCTTATCCCCACAACAACAACCCTGTGAGGTAGGTTGGGCTGAGGGTCTGTGACTGGCCCGAAGTCACCCAGTGGGCTCCATGGCTGAGCGGGGACTCGAACCCGGATCGCCTGAGTCCCAGCCCCATGCTCTTCACCACTACCCCACACTGGCTCTCACAGCGGTTGCCCCATGGCGTTGTCCAAGCCAAGCTGGAGGGATCAGCCCTCGGACTCGCGTGCTCCCTGACGTGTGACTTGGGGAGGGCTCGCTGCTGTGCTCCACTCTGCTCAAGCTGGCTCACAAAACGGACCTTTCATCAAGCGGCTTTGTTCTCAGTGGTTGGGGCACCTATTGTGTCCACCCCCCCCCCTCCAGAGAGGGGCAACTCCCGATCCATAGGACAGATGGCAACAGTCCACCCCAGCTGGGCACGAGAGCTGGCTGTGGGCCAGGGGACTTCTTCGGAAGAGGTTCCTTCCTCAAGCCGGGAGTAGATTGGGGGCAACTTTTAGGGAGAAGGTCATCACCCAGAGCCGGGCCTTGCAAAGGAGGAAGGGAGAAAGAGAGAAAGGGGTCCTGTTTTGCCTGTCGTCTGGCTTCGATGGCCGGCTTGCAGGGGCCTCTGACAAAACAGGATGAGAGCTGGACTGTCGAGCGTTGTGTGTGTGTGAGTGAATTAGTGTAGGTCTGTGCAAAGGGAAAAAGTGCCTCCCCCCCCAGGGGTAATTTGAGTGGGTGGGTGGGGAAAACAGGAGGACAAAAATGTACAATTTGAGGGACAGGTGGTGAGTATAATGATAAGAGCCAGACACAAAGCTGATATTAACTAAAGGGGAGTTTAAAGCAATTTATCCCAGCAGGGCCTGGCCATGCATTATTGTGGGTTTAGGTTTGGAAGAAAGGTCAGCTCCCGCCCCCACCAAGAGCGAGGGAGGGAGCGAGGGAGGGACAAGAGACCGGTTCTCACTTTTTGTATGTGGATCTTCCATTGAGCTTTTGTTAAAAGCATTTCAACTTGTTACTTTGGAGAAAGAAGGCTTAGGATGAAAACGGCTTTGTGGATGTTTATATATAAATCTCCAAGCGCTCTGCACATACCTTCCATTAGCAGAGAAAGGGGAAAGTCCAGCAAATAGCCGCCGTAGCTTGGATGACACAAAGGATTGTGTTTAGCACCAGGGCTGACATCGCATTATTGCCGTCTTGGATGACGCATAATGGCCTAGAGGTGCTGTGGTCATTTCTGGAGTTATTCTGAGTTTCTTACAGTCAAGAAGTGCAGTGGCTCGAAAATGGGCTATGAACGGGGAGGCGGGGGGCTTAGGAAGGCTGCTGACTGGATGAGCCCCGTGATGTCAGCAAAATGCACCGGAATGCGCATTTGATGCTGACGCGCAGCAACAACACTGCATCGAGCCCTGGCCTTGATGTCGCAACAGCAAGCCAAGTCTCCAGCTGTGTGCTCCTGACCCCTCAAAGCATTGGCCGGACAGTTCCCCCACAGTGGCTCAGGATGCTGGGGATTGTAAGCTAAAACAGGCTGGGGGAGATGGTCATTACTGGGCGTGAGCCAAGTCTCTCAGCCTTGCTGAGGGCCCGTGGCCGTCCTCTGAGGGCTCCGGATCTTGTTCTCCACCATCCATTTCCCTGATGCCCATGTCTGTCCACCAGGCTTCTGCAGCCTTCCAGGCAAGGAGCAGAACTGGAGATGGAGCTGCGTTGGCCAGACTGAGAGGGAAGGGCAAGGAAGTTGGTAGCAGTGCCTGGTGCAGGAGGCTCTGTGGAGGGCACGTTGACCTTTCACCTTCCAAAGTCAGGACCTGTCACCACTCGTGAATGGCCACCACCTCTGACAAGGGGCAGAGAGCGCCCCCATCTTCCTCTCCCCCTCAAGGGAAATAGCAAGTGCTATTCTGCATAGCATGAACAATGAGCGATGGTGGAGAGTAAGGTGGTCACCCTTGGAGTCAAGCGGCTGGGAAGAGTCCCTGCTTGACAGTGCCTGAATTTCACTGGGCCGAGTGGACAGACACTGGCCATCCTTTCAAAGCTGTGGCCCTCCAGGTGGCTTTGGGATGAAACACCTCTCTGTCCCAGCCAGCCTGCCAATGGTCAGGGATGATAGGAGCTGCAGTCCAGCAACATCTGGAGGAGCATGGGTTCTCCACTCTTGTCCTGAAGCTCACCTGGAGTAGCCCTTAGCACAACGGACTTCCTTGCACGATCAGCGCAAATTAGCATCCTGCTGCAGGAAAAACACAGGCTAAGTGCAGCAACGTTGGAGACATTTGCAGTGGCCTCAGGTGAATCTGACCTGCACCATCTTTTTCTGCGTCACAAAATTCCACAGACATTCAGGCTGGTTTTTCCCTTTTGTGGGGAGGTGGATTTGGGCAAGGTACACCTTGATGCTGTTGCCCAGATCTGTTTAAAAGTGCAGCCAAGCTATTCGTCTGCAACATTTTAGGATCATAAATGAGGGAAGTTTGTTTTTCAGTCACAAAGTCGTGCCCGACTCTTTGTGAGCTCATGAACAGCATTCTTCCAGGTTCTCCTGTCCTCCACCATCCCCTGGAGTCCACCCAACCCCACACCCACCTCTCCCGTGACCCCATCCAGCCACCTCAAACTCAGCCACCGTCCCCTTTTGCTTTTTCCTTCAATCGTTCCCAGCATCAGGGTCTCCTCCAGGGAGTCCTTCCTTCTCATTAGGTGGCCAAAGTATTTCAGCTTCTACTGTAGTGCCTGACCTTCTAAAGAGCAGTCAGGGCTGATTTCCTTTAGCATGAAAGAGAAATAGGCAGACAGAAATTTGATAATTCAGCAGGCGTGTGCCTCAAAGGTGAAATAAGTGTCAACAACTCAAAAAGAAGTAAAAATATTAAAAAGGAGCTAAACCCACACATGGCCAATGCTCACAAGAGTTTCCCATCCGCTCCACCCCCTGAAGGCCCCCCCCCCCAAAAAAACCTCAACCCCTATTCTGGAAAGTTCTCTAACTGAGGAGAGAAATTTTGGGAGGTGTGCTGAGGAATGGGATAAAGGGACAGAATTTAGTGTTTGTCCCACTGGCAGAAGCACGCTGTTGCATAGCACCCCAAACTGGGAACACCCCCAGTGAAAACGATACAGTGAGAGTGGCTCCACACTCCCCTCCCATATTCCTGCTTCACATTGGAAAATTTCAGAAATGGCTGCGATGCAGAACTGTGATTGAAGTAGTGCACAAGCCCAGCCAGAGGCAGTCAAACCAGACCGAGCATAAATACAGCGCAAGGAACGGGAGGGAGGATCCATTCGCTTCTCAGAAATGCAAGCGCACATGGAGCGATCGCAAAGTCATGTCCTGATTGCCAGTGGTGCCTCCTTTGCAGGCATCTTCATTGTCCTCCGCTCCTCTTCTGAAGATGAGAGGTGACATTGTTGATGTCTCCATGCTTGGGAAATGACTGTAACAATCCTGTTGCGGGGAATTGGGAACTTCTGTGCTCCATTCCCGAGTTTTTCACCCTCCCGGGTCTTTCACAGAAGGCGGCTAAGTAGCTCTTCTCTCTTCCCTGCTCCTGTGGCCACGGTGGCCAGGCATTCTGCAAGGTCACTTAGCACCTCCATTTAGCACATGTTTTTCATGCATGGGAGAGATTTCACATCACCATGCAGCAGGAGAAACATGGTGAGACGAGTTTGCTTTCACTGAAAAGCCACTGCTGTTCTGAAAGCAAGGAATGAAGAAGAGAAGCAACGGTGGCTTCATGTTTTCCTAAGTGGAAATGCAAAAGAAGCCAAAAGTGGACAGGAGGGATGCAAATGAATGCAGAGGCCAAATGAAAACAAATATTCAGAGAACAAAAAAGAGGCAAGGTTTGGACTACGTGATGCAGCAGATCGAGCGTTGGACTCAGATGGGGGCGGGTGGGTAAGACATGGGTTCAATTCACCACTCAGCCATGTAGCTCAGTAGGTAACTTTGGCCAAGGGACTATCAACCTTACCTACCTTGCAAGGTTGTTGTGAGGACAAAATAGGGGCAGAAGTATAGTTTCCAGATTTCCTTAGCAGAGGGGCTGGATAAGGATCTGATGCGCCCATAATAGCATCAAAGTCCTTTGCAAACCATTTGGAGCAATAAGCCAATCATATGCACTTGCACCGTTATGCGTATGGGAACAATGCTGAGTGCTGGCAGCCCTTCCCAACCTGGTACTGTCTAGATGTGCTGGGGATGATAGAAAATGTAGCCTGAAACACCTGCAGGGCGATAGCATGAGCAGAAGGTCAGCATATAGGTGGGCAGCTTCTGGGAGAAGCTTCTTCAGGTTGTGAGCATTAAAGTCCTTCTATGAGGCCTCGAAGGAGCATGGCAGGTGACTCGGTAGCCGGTCATAAGGAGAGAGAGGCTTCAGCTCTGGTGGCTCAGCCTTGCCAGAGTGTCATCTGAAGTTTCAACATGGCATCTGGAATTTGGCCTCCACGTGTGTTGACAACCAATGGGAGTGGTGCAGGACAGATTGCAGGGAGATAGGCTAGTGTTCTTGAAGTAGGTACAGGGTTACATAGAAACAGCGCGAGTCAGAAGGGGCCTCCCGGGCCATCTAGTCTGACCTCCAGCACCAGCCGGCTCCGCTCATGACATGCCCACCACGTGCATGTCCAGCCTATCCTTGAACACCCGCACCGATGGGGCCTCAATGACCTCCCGTGGAAGCCCATTCCACACCCACGGGGTCCTGACTGTCAGGAAGTGCTTCCTGGCATCCAAATTGAACCTTGGCTCCCTGAGCTTTGCTCCATTGGCGCACGTCCTGCCTTCCTCTGCAGGGGAGAACAGGCCTCTCCCCATCTCCATGTGACGCCCCTTCACATACATGTATGTCGCCAACATATCCCCTCTCATATCTGGTTGTCACACAGAGCAGAAAAATCCCTTCTCCATCATCCCAGAGTGGAACACAGAACAGTGCGATCAAGTTACAGGAAGCCAGGTTCCAGCTGGACATCAGGTAAACCTTCCTGACTGTTAGAGCAGCGAGACAATGGAACCAATTCCCTAGGGAGCTGGTGGGCTCTCCCACAATGGAGGCCTTCAGGATGGAACTGGACATCCACCTGTTAGGGATGCTTGAACTTGGAGTCCTGTGTTGAGCAGGAAGTTGGACCCAATGGACTTCTTGGCTCCTTCCCTCTCTACTGTTCTATGATTCTGTGAATAAGGGCATACCGACCAACACCACTGAGAAGGAATGTCACAGCATGCTGCATTAAGCGAAGTGCCCAATTCCTCTCCAAGGGCTGCCCAGTAAAGAGTGCATGGACGCAGTCAATCCTATGCCCTGATTGGCAGCAAGTCTCCAGGGTTTCATGCAGGACTCTCCCCTGGCTTTATGGGTAGATAGAAACATAGAAACTGAGCAAGTCAGAAGGGGTCTCCCAGGCCATTTAGTCTGACCCCCGGCTCCAGCCGGCTCCGCTCACGACATGCCCACCATGTGCATGTCCAGCCTATCCTTGAACACCCGCACCAATGGGGCCTCAACCACCTCCTGTGGAAGCCCATTCCATGCCCTCGGGGTCCTAACTGTCCGGAAGTACTTCTGGGCATCCCGATGCTGGGGACTGAACACATGGCATTTTCCGCTTCAAATTCTGAGTTATATGGATCACAAAAACACCTCGGCTTCCCCTGCGGACCACCAGCTCCTTGTATCTCCTCTCTCTGGTCTACTTTCTGATCCCAGTTATGGAATTAATGATCTACTCTTTTGCATCAGAGCCCCCAGAGGCAATACCTCTGATAGAGAGCTCCTTTTGCTCCTTCGTAAGGGGAAAAAAAGAAGGAAATGACTGAAAAATCAAGATTGCTTTTGATCAGCTGCAGCAGCTCTTTCCCTGGAGTGGATATGCTGCTCAAGTAGGAGCGCAACTTGTTGGATGATAATTTTAATGAATTGTTCTTAGGATAGTCCATCAGTGGTAATGAACTCTTATAATTTAATGAAAACTCTACCTCCCCAAGGTAATTGGCTGGCTGTCCTGGACTAAGTGGCCATTTGGTCTGGCCCAGCAGGTATTCTTTTGATGTCACACATTTTATTTATTTATTTATTTAATTTTTGTACCACCCGTAGCTCACAGACTCCCTGGGTAGTGTACAATTTAAAATAACATCTACAATAAAAGCTATATTAAAGAGAAAGATTAGGCAACTTGCTGTGGATTGAGTTGGCTCATATTTTTAAAAGCATTATTTATTTCCTTTAAGAATGAGAAAGTGATATTCTGATTCATAGGTGATGGATCCATGACTGTGAATGATATTTTGCTGCACCGCTGACCTGGTTTCCAACTCTGGTTTTAAAATTTAGAACAACGAAATAATGCAGCTGGAGAGGATTTGGGATATCTGTCAAGAGTGTGGTTAAAATGATAAGCTCGTCTTCTTAAGGCATTTACTGATCAAGAAATAAAAAATAGAAGATAAATGTGAGGGCAATAAAAAGTCCAGAATGAAGTTGCATGAAGAAAAAAATGGGGGAAGTGAGGAGGTTTAAGCTACGGAAAAGAAGATGAATGTTGACAGCTGACCAATACTCGGATTTCCACCACTGTATCCACTGAAGTCCAGACAAGAAGAAACAATGGCGTGACATTATGAGAAAATTGTAGATTTCAGTGAAACGTTTGAGAAATGTATTATGTCAGATTGGCTACAAATTAAGTTGCCTAAGAACTACATTGACAAATTCTCCAGAACATCCTGAATGTGTCTGAATGGGAGTATCAGCAGGAAACAGAAATTGCCACGTCTGCTTAAGGCTGGTCTGTTGCATGTTTTGGGCCTTTGGTCTTTCTGTACTTCATCAGGACTGCAAGTCTTGCAGAATCCCTGCAATGCATATATCACAGCATTCAGAGGAACGTGGCGAAAATATCCATCCATTAGGCCAAGACTTGTGGATCAGGTCCTTCCACGCAGGATGCAGATCACGTTTCTCAAACTTTGCTAGGAGGAAAGCTCCTTTGCTCTTTTGGTGCTGAAGAGTTTTCACACTTTAATCCTTTCAGATCAGGAGTCTAAACTGACTCACTGACCCAGCAGTGAAGTCAGTGGGTGTCATTAGAGGAAATTCAGTTGTGTTCCAAGTGTAGGACTTTAATCAAAATTCCACCCTGTCATTCTTTCTGTAATTTTGCTTGGCAGTTGGGAGACTGCTGACCCACACAACTGAAATAATTTGAAATGAGACTGAAATAAGTTTGAATGGTCTGTAGCATAGGCAAACTGAGAAACTTTTGAGACAGGCTAAACACCTGCAGAAGTTGGCAACATACAGGTATGTGAGGGGGTGTCACATGGAGATGGGGAGAGGCCTGTTCTCCCCTGCAGAGGAAAGCAGGACGCGCTCCAATGGAGCAAAGCTCAGGGAGCCAAGGTTCAATTTGGATGCCAGGAAGCACTTCCTGACAGTTAGGACCCCGAGGGCGTGGAATGGGCTTCCACGGGAGGTCGTTGAGGCCCCATCGGTGAGGGTGTTCAAGGACAGGCTGGACATGCCCATGGTGGGCATGTCATGAGTGGAGCCGGCTGGTGCCGGAGGTCAGACTAGATGACCCAGGAGGCCCCTTCTGACTCGCTCTGTTTCTATGTTTCTAAGAAGAAGGGGATGGCAGAGGATGAGGTGGCTGGATGGAGTCACTGAGGCGGTTGGTGTGAGCTTGAGTGGACTCCGGGGAATGGTGGAAGACAGGAGGGCCTGGAGGAATGTTGTCCATGGGGTCGCGATGGGTCAGACACGATTTTGCAACTAACAACAACAACAAACTCCTGCAGGCTCTGCGGTGTCCTTCTGCAACTCAGGATCGGTCAAGCTCATCGGAGTTCAAGAAATTCTGCCTCAAACCTTGTTCCACTTTGTGTCCATCTTGGATTGTGAACTTTGGTTGTGGTGGTCGGCTGCATTCTCTGCGCTTTCTCTACGAGCAAATGAATTATGATGTCTTTGCACTGCATTAATGCCCTGCCCTTCTCCACTTATGAAGAGCCCAAGGGGACTGATCGTTCATTTTAGCCTTACAACAACAACCCTGTGAGGTAGGTTGGGCTGAGAGCGAGCGACTGCCCCAACGTCACCCAGGCAGCTCCGTGGCTGAATGGGGACTGCACCCTGGATCTCCTGGGTTCCCAGTCCAGTGCTGACCACCACTCCTTCCCAACATATACGCTTAAATCAAAGGAAGGAAAATTTGCATATGACCCTATTTTTCAAATGCATGCCTCTTTTCGTGCACACTCTTCAAATGCAGGCATTTTCCGAACAACATTTATTGCTGTGCAACTCATAGTTCAGCCTTGGAGATGTATGGCTTTCAGATCGCAGAGCACATCCAGTTCTGGGAGGTTTGGATTAGACAAATTCTGCTTGACAACGAACGAAAACAAATTTCTCATCCATTGTGACTTTGGTCTCCACAAATCTTCCTGAGCATGTTCTGTCCCCCGTCATGCTTTATGATTTGCAACAGATCAACAAGGATATCTGAGTGCCACTGAAACTCAGAACAGGTTCCTGGGTTTAGATTTCTTTAATTCTAAGGGTGTCTCTATTGCATCATGTTCTGGCTGGTAGATCTCAGGGTACTTACACGGGAAGAGGGAGCTGCTCATCTCTGCTTTACAGAACATTTTCTGAGACCATTAGAGAGTTTTGTCATCAGTCGCCACTTTTGTTCACCTTTGCTTTCCCTGCTTCTAGCTGTCAGCTGAACATCAGCCAAATTGCCCATTAGTGTCCGTTGTCCCTTGTCAATTACCAGGAGACACCAAGCCCAGGGAGTGAGCAGCTTCTTCGTGGTGCCTGGCGTAACAGAAGCATGACTCACTCCAGCCTTGCAATATGTTTCCAGAAACTGACACATGGCTTCTGCTTCCTGCCAAGAACAGTGACCAAGTCTGGAGCTGGAAGGAATTTAAAAAGAGACAGCTGGTGTGGTGCGGCTGATCAAGGATCTGATCAGAGCTGGGAGATCCAGGATCGAGTTGCCAGTCAGCCATGAAATGCCCCAGCTAAGTTGGGGTGCCCCAGGCACTATCTGCTGGCTTAAGCTACCTCGCAGGGTTGTTGCGAAGAATAAAAGATTGGGAGGGACAATCACACATCCTGCCTTGAATTCCTTGGGAAAGGCCAGCCTACAAAAGCAGTCATGCTGCTGTGCCACAGCCACTGTATACTCCAGACAGAAGAAAGTCACAACAGACTTCTGCCTTCCACAGCATACTAGCTAATGCTTCCAGAGTTACTGTCGAAAAGCTGCAATATAAACTTGATCGCACATGGTCAGTGGAAGGGAATTTTCTTTACCATTAACGTACCACTTCCTGCCTTTTCTTTCTAGGTTGACTATAAGTGCCTGCATTCAATTGTCTATCCTTTTCACATTTTTAAATCCTTTGAGGCTAAAAATATACAGCAATAACGAGTCCAGGCTGTTGGAGTTCCACCTGATCGGCACTGTCAAAGCTGTCGGAGGGAGGTGACAATAAACATTTCAGCTGCCTATCAACTTTGCTGCAATAAAAAATGTCTTGACCCTGAAAAAATCAGGTTCTGCCATAATGAATGCATTGTCTCCAAATATTTGCATTTCAGCTGACAAGATTCAGTCTCTCTCTCTCACTCGCTTTCTCATTCTTTAATGCAGTCAGAAACAAGCTGCTTCAGAACTCACAGCAGGGGCGAACTTCTCCAGCCCCTCTCCATCAGGAGCATATTGGACTTCATCACAGCAAGTTAACTTAGGTTTATTCTGGGACATGTGGCACAATCCAGCCAATGATGGCTGGTGGTAAGAGTATTGGACTGAGGACCTGGGCAACTTGGGACCAGACCTTCTCTCTCAGCCCAGCCAACCTCACAGGGTTGTTGTTGTTGTAAGCTGGCTTGGGTTCCTCACAAGGAAAAATTTGTTGTTGTTGTTAGTTGCGAAGTCGTGTCCGACCCATCGCGACCACATGGACAACATTCCTCCAGGCCCTCCTGTCCTCCACCATCCCCCGGAGTCCACTCAAGCTCACACCAACTGCCTCTGTGACTCCATCCAGCCACCTCATCCTCTGCTGTCCCCTCCTTCTTTTGCCCTCTATTGTTCCCAGCATCAGGCTCTTCTCCAGGGACTCCTTCCTTCTTTCTTCTTTTCTTTCTTTTGATTTATATCCTGCTTTTTCCTACAAAGGGCTCAAGGCAGCTTACATCATTCTCTTCCTCCATCTTATCCCCACAACAACAGCCCTGTGAGGTAGGTTGGGCTGAGAGTCTGTGACTGGCCCAAAGTCACCCAGTGGGCTCCATGGCCGAGCGGGGACTCGAACCCAGATCACCTAAGTCCCGGTCCCACGCTCTAAACCATTACGCCACACTGGCTTCTCATTCGGTGGCCAAAGTATTGGAGTTTCATCTTCAGTGTCTGGCCTTCTAAAGAGCAGTCAGGGTTGATCTCCTCTAGGACTGACCGGTTTGATTGCCTTGCAGTCCAAGGGACTCGCAGGAGTCTCCTCCAGCACCACAACTCAAAGGCCTCAATCCTTCGGCGCTCAGCCTTCCTTATGGTCCAGCTTTCACAGCCATACATTGCAACTGGGAAAACCATAGCCTTGACTATACGCACTTTTGTTGGCAGGGTGATGTCTCTGCTTTTTAGTATGCTATCTAGATTTGCCATAGCTTTCCTCCCCAGGAGCAAGCGTCTTTTAATTTTTTGGCTGCAGCCCCCATCTGCGGTGATCTTGGAGCCCAGGAAAATAAAATCTGTCACTACCTCCATTTCTTCCCCATCTATTTGCCAGGAAGTGAGAGGACCGGATGCCATGATCTTAGTGGGATTTAAAATGCAATGTAATGGTAATCATTTACACATTCACCTCGACATGCATGGATTCATTGCAAATGGATTTTCCTTTTCCCCTGCCACCATTGGACAACTTGACACTAGAAACAACTTGCAACTCCGAAGG
The DNA here is from genome assembly GCA_023646645.1 of Varanus salvator macromaculatus. Classification (NCBI taxonomy): domain Eukaryota; kingdom Metazoa; phylum Chordata; class Lepidosauria; order Squamata; family Varanidae; genus Varanus; species Varanus salvator. The sequence continues at coordinate 5,731,190 of JAIXND010000771.1, read as the reverse complement.
ACAGAAAGGGGTTTTGCCTGAAATATGTGTAAGCTCCACACATCTTTATCCTGTGGGTGCCATTTTAAGAAATAGTTGCCATTCCTGAAGCAGAAATTGGGCTGCTGAAGCCCCTGCTGAGGGTCTGGCTTGAGTCAACATTCAGTCCAGACTCAGGATAGGCTTCTCAGGATCTCCAGGGCTTTCTTCAAAGATCTCAGAGTTGTTGCAGTAAGAGAAAGCACCAGGGAGAGGTAACCCTGGGCCTGCTGGCCTAATCCTGCCTGCAGGGCCACCCATCTGGCCTGGGGAGGCCTGCTCTCCCGCCTGGATCCCCTCCCCAGGCCTGGTGGCCACAGAGGACTTTGGGAGAGGGCGGGGAGAGGAACCCTCCTGCTATCTCCATGGCTCTGGCAGTCAGCAGCTCAAGAAAGTGTCCCCTTTTGCTTGATTCAATGGGCACTAATATTGGCATTCATATAGAACAGCAGTGGTGGCTTAAAGTCAGTGGGGCCGTGTATCCACACTGGGCTTCAGCCTGAACTTTAAAAGAGCTGTCCATGGTGCTGAAATGAATTTGGGGGTTCAGTGCTGAGGACAGCGCCTAATGTCCACGTGGGTAAGCTGCTGGACTCCCTGCCTTAATGACTGGAGAAACTGGGAGGGTGGAGGGAACCCCAGTTTCTAGGACTGGGGGCAGAACTGTCTTTCTTTCCACGGGTTTTACCCTCTTCTTGTCCCTGCTCCCAAACAGGGTTGATTCAATGGCAGAAAATTGTCACTTGGCCTAGAAGACGCTGACTCTGTTGGCCAGTGGGTGGATTTCACAGTTTTCATCACCGAAAGCTGTGCTTGCTGGCAATCACGGGGGGAATAAATATCCCCCCCTTGGCGCACAACTCCAAATCGCTCGGAAAATATCACACTGTGTTCATGTGCCAGCAGAGGGATGTTGTTATCAGAGCCACAGAAAGATCTGTTTGCTCACTCTGTTTGAATTAGGATTAAAAGATATAGGAAATAGCTGGGGAAAGGGAAGAGAAGCCCAACCAGGGCCTTGTCGAAAAAGTGGCACCGAAAACTGTTTCTTCTGAAGAAAGAGGGGGAAGAAACACAGTGCAGATTTTCCATCAGTGTCAAACTGACATTTCTTTAAAGGTTGGCATATTCTTTCCTGGCTGGCAAAGGAAATGGATGGCTAAGACAGTCAGGACAGAAGCCAAAGAGAGCAGGGCCAGAAGTCAGGCGTGTTTACCAAAAAGCTAACTGCACTGTCATGCTCAATTGTAGTTACCATCTCCTGGGTCATCATTATGACTCAGCAACCTCTACTTAATTTATGTTGGGTGGAGTGGGAAATAGAGATGTATGAAAAACTGCATTTAGCTCCTTGTTATGAGGAATGTACTCAGTTCACGTCTCCCAGAACTGTGCAAAGACCCCCAAAGCCATCTGCAGTCGACGAGCATATTTCCACGTCTGCAACGCGATTTTTTTAAACACTGTATTTTATCCTGTTTTCAACAAAGGAGCATCTAAAATGGTGTGCCTCTGAAAAAAAGCACACTAACACACTTTAATTCATGGGAGAAACTCCTTGAAGGGGGCAAAAAGGACATCTGCTCAGAGGAGGGCCTTCTCTGTGGTGGCGCCCAGACTCTGGAATCCGCTCCCCAGAGAAGTTCACATGGCACAGAGTTTATACTCTTTTCAGCACCAGGTCAAAACCTTTTTATTGAATTGTTATTTTAAAAACTAATATTTTAATGCTCAACAGTCGCTTTTTATTTGACTTATTCAATTTATATTTTCTGGTATTTGTTATTTATTATATTGATACGGTTGTTTTAGGGACTGCAGGTGGCGCAGTGGTTTAAACCGCTGTGCTGCTGGGCTGGTAGATCGAAAGGTCGCCGGTTCAAATCTGCACACGGGGTGAGCTCCCTTGCGCCGTCCCAGCTCCTGCCAACCTTGCAGTTCGAAAGCATGCAAATGCAAGTAGATAAAAAGGTGCCACTTCGGTGGGCAGGTAACAGCATTCTGTGCACTTCGGTGTTTTGTCATGCCGGCCACATGAGCACGGAGACTGTCTGTGGACAAGCACTGGCTCCCTCGGCCAGGAAACGGAGATGAGCACCGTCCCCGAGAGTCAGGCATGGCTGGACGTAATGTCAAGGGGAAATCTTTACCTTTACCTTTACCTTTACCTTTATGGTTGTTTTATTGTGTTTTGTTTTAATGAGTGTAAGTCATCCTGAGATGCCATGCATAAGGGACGGCGTATAAATATTTTAAATAAATACATTTCAAAAATGCATACCATTGATACATACATCTGGAAAAATGCACAGGATGAGTTGCACAGAGTTTTGTACAAAACAAATAAACAAAGACACCGTCGCACTAGATTGTGATCTATTATGGAAATTGATTAGAATGCACTTTGAAGTGGAACGTGGAGGACTTTGGTTAGCTTGGGTTTGGCTGATTCACACATCCCTGCTGAGAGAATCCGTGGGTGGCCCATTTCCTCTGCTGCTCCACATCCCAGATTCTGGGAGGAATGGTGCTACAGCTGGGAGCTGTCCATTTACATGGCACCGCTGTCAGTAAATCCCAAACCAGATCAGCACTCTGTGCCCCAAACATGAACCGGAATGGTAAACATGTGCTAGGCCAATTATGTTGTTGCTGTTAGTCGTGAAGTCGTGTCCGACCCATCGCAACCCCATGGACAACACTCCTCCAGGCCTTCCTGTCCTCCACCATCTCCGAGAGTCCACTCAAGCTCACACCCACTGCCTCAGTGACTCCATCCAGCCACCTCATCCTCTGCCATCCCCTCCTTCTTTTGCCATCTATTGTTCCCAGCATCAGGCTCTTCTCCAGGGAGTCCTTCCTTCTCATCTTCACTATCTGGCCTTCTAAAGAGCAGTCAGGGTTGATCTCCTCTAGGACTGACCGGTTTGATCGCCTTGCGGTCCAAGGGACTCGCAGGAGTCTCCTCCAGCACCACAACTCAAAGGCCTCCATCCTTTTGCGCTCGGCCTTCCTTATGGTCCAGCTTTCACAGCCATACATTGCAACTGGGAAAACCATAGCCTTGACTATAAGCACTTTTGTTGGCAGGGTGATGTCTCTGTTTTTTAGTATGTTGTCTAGATTTGCCATAGCTTTCCTCCCCAGGAGCAAGCATCTTTTAATTTCTTGGCTGCAGTCCCCGTCTGCGGTGATCTTGGAGCCCAGGAAAATAAAATCTGTCACTGCCTCCATTTCTTCCCCATCTATTTGCCAGGAAGTGAGAGGACCGGATGCCATGATCTTAGTTTTCTTAATGTTGAGTTTCAAGCCAACTTTTGCGCTCTCCCCCTTCACCTGCATCAAGAGGCTCTTTAGTTCCTCTTCACTTTCTGCCATCATCTGCATATCTGAGGTTGTTGATATTTCTCCCAGCAATCTTGATTCCAACTGGTGATTCATCTAGCTCTGCCTTTCTCATGATGTGCTCTGCATATAAGTTAAATAGGCAGGGCGACAGTATACAGCCTTGTCGAACTCCTTTCTCAATTTTGAACCAATCAGTGGTTCCGTGTCCAGTTCTCACTGTTGCTTCTTGACCCGCATATAGGTTTCTCAAGAGACAAATAAGATGGTCTGGTACTCCCATCTCTTTAAGAACTTGCCACAATTTGTTGTGATCCACACAATCAAAGGCTTTAGCGTAGTCAATGAAGCAGAAGTAGATGTTTTTCTGGAACTCCCTAGCTTGCTCCATGATCCAGCGTATGTTGGCAATTTGATCTCTAAGTCCAATTATACAACACACAATAACACATACTGTGTATTTATATGCAGAGAACTGTCAAGAAACAGAGTGCTTGTAAAATGGGTAGATTTTTCCAACCTGTTTAGAGAAAATGTACCCATTTTACAGATGGTAATCACTAGGGAAAAATAACTTTCTATGTATTGCCAGTGATTGCAGCTAACTTAACACAAATAAGTGACTAAATATTGATCCTTCAAGATAATTAGGTAGGCTGAGCCTATGTGGACCTAATCTAAATTCTACTCCTGCATTTAAACTGGGGGACTGTAATTGAGCAATCTGAGACTTTTAAAACCATGCACCGCGTCATGACCATCACAGTAGAAGGTTGCTTCTCTGTCTGAACCTTAATTAGCTGACAATATTTGAACCTAACTCAGTTATCCTTTCAAATTGGTACTTCTTCAAATTTTGCAGGAGAATTCGTAGAAATGTCATTAAAAATGCACCATGTTTATGAAAATGACTTGTCAAAAAGCGTGGCTAAGAATGCATACAAAAATGAATGTCTAGAGAGAATGGGGCTGATCGATATTTGTGCAAAGCTTGGTCGCCCTGTACGATGACCTGTGCAGGGAGAGGGACAGGGGAAGTGCGCCCCTGTTGGTTCTCCTGGAACTCTCGGCGGCTTTCGATACCATTGACCATGGTATCCTTCTGGAGAGGCTGGCGGGGTTGGGAGTTGGAGGCACCGCCTGGCGGTGGTTCTGCTCCTACCTCACAGGCTGATTCCAGAAGGTGGTCTTGGGGGACTATGGCTCTGCACCATGGCAGCTTTGCCATGGAGTTCCACAGGGTTCCATTTTGTCCCCTCTGCTCTTTAACATCTACATGAAACCGCTGGGAGAGTTCATCCGGAGGTGTGGGCTGAGGAATCATCAGTATGCGGATGCTACCCAGCTGTACCTCTCATTCTCCACCAATCCAGGTGAGGCAGTGGCTGTACTGAACCGGTGCCTGGCCGAGGTAATGGGCTGGATGAGGGCCAATAAACTGAAGCTCAATCAAGATAGAGGTCCAGTTGGTTCACGGATCGGGCTTTGGGGAAGGTGAATTGAACTTAGTCCTGAATGGGGTTACACTCCCTCCTAGGGACAAGGTCCGCAGCTTGGGAGTGCTCCTCGACCCAGAGCTTTCACTGGAAGCTCAGGTGACAGCGGTGGCGAGGAGCACTTTCTTTCAGCTTCGGCTGATCCATCAGCTGCGCCCCTACCTGGAGAACGACTGCCTGGCGAGAGTGACGCACGCGTTGGTGACTTCCTGACTTGACTTCTGTAACACTCTCTACGTGGGGCTGCCCTTGAAGATGGTCCAGATACTTCAATTGGTTCAGAATAGAGCTGCCAGGCTGCTGACGGGGACTGGGCATTATGTTCACATGACTCCAGTTCTCCATCAGCTTCACTGACTCCCCATTGAAGTCCGGGCCCAATTCAAGGTGTTGGTTCTTACCTATAAAGCCCTGAATGGCTTGGGTCCTGGTTATCTGAAGGAGCGCCTGCGTCCATATATGCCCACCCGCCCCTTGAGATCAGCGGGAGAAGCCTTTCTCCGGGAACCCTCCATGAAGGAAATTAGGAATGTGAGTACCCAGAGGAGGCCCTTCTCTGTGGTGGTGCCCAATCTATGGAATGCGCTCCCCAGAGAGGTCTGCCTGGCGCCGTCGTTATTTGTTTTTCAGCACCAGGCGAAGACCTTTTTATTCAAGTGTTATTTTAATTGTTTATGTTATTTATTTATTTTATCTTTTGGCCAGGGTGACTTAAATTATTTCTAAATTATACTGTTTTATATTTATGACTGTGAGCCGCCCCGAGGCTTCGGCGAATGGGGCGGCATAGAAGTTTTCTAAATAAATAAATAAATAAATATTTGGCAAAGTCTGGGATGAACCAAATTTAAGGCCAGAGGCTCAAGATAAAGGACTGTCTGCATCCATATATACCTACCCACCCGGTCAGATCAGCTCAGGAGGCCCTTCTACAAAACCGTCCCTCGGGGAGATGAGGGGTGGCAACCTGGTGAAGGGCCTTTTCTGCTGCTGCTCCCCATCTTTGAAACTCCCTCCCTAGGGAAATATGCCTGGTGCCATCTTTATTATGTGCCTTTCAGTGCCAGGCACACACCTACCTTCTTAGGAATTTTTTAACACTTAGCCTGAATGCTGCGGCCCTTTTTAACTGTTTTTATAGATGTTTAATTCATGATGTTTTCATTGGTTTTTAATGTGTTTTTACCCTGTTAGTATGTTTTGCATTGTAAGCCACGTAGGAAGGCCTCAGAAATTATAGGTGGCCTATAAATATATGCAAATAAATGAATAAGATAAACCAAATTTAAAATGGAAACACAAGAAACCGAGAGGGCCACACTGGGCCATCCCTGGGTGGGAGCCGCTCAGCCAGACAGAGCACTTATTGCCAATGGCATGGGCTCCACAACGCTTTACCCCAAGGGGAATCTCTCCCAGAGCCAGAGAATTGCTCCCACACGGAGCAAGCATTCCTCCTTGCTCGAGTTGCAATCTGAGCCATGCCTATATTTGCTGTAAACTCTGCGGGGAAACCCAAAGAGTTCTAGAGAGAGATAATTACCAGTCTCCGAGGTGAGCGAATAATTAATACTCCTCTACAGTGCTTTTGGTATGCCGGGAGATGCCAGCAAAGCCTCAGAAGGGACGGGAAACCCCTCAAATAATGAATTTGTTTCTTAATTTATGAGGTGGGGGGGAAGGAGAGCGGGTGAGCTGTCGTGGACGGGGCCAGTCCTATGCCTGCCACCCCAAGACAATTTCCCAGCATTAAGGTGGGATTCCACAATGTTCTGACACTGAAATACCTACTGGCCTGTTTAACTGTGCCACACTGTATGACCTAATCTAGCATTATGTATTATGTATACTGGGCCCTTGGGACATTGGTGCTTCCAGTAAGCTGTCGCAAGTGAAAAAGAGAGAAACCCAAACATTTCCCTGTCTTGAGGATCATGCTTTCAAATTCTCAACAGTGGGGAACAGAAGAGAGCAACAAGAAAGAGCAGCGCTCACATTATGGGGGCCAAAGTAGGGGCATCCACTTCTACTCCCAAGAGTGCTGATCTGAGCTTGATTATGCTCCCAGAGATGCTGGGGTAAGTTGGGCACCACCAGAGAGGCAAAAGGGATGGGGTTAGAGCTGGATTTACCATATTTTTCACTCTATAAGACGCGCCTGACCATAAGACGCACCTAGTTTTTAGAGGAGGAAAACAAGAAAAAAAATATTCTGAATCCAATGGGCACATCATCACAGGCACATTCCCCATCACTTCCCCAGGGGTTGCACATCTGACAGACTCACTGCACACACGTATTCGCTCTATAAGACGCACAGACATTTCCCCTTACTTTTGAGGGGGGAAAAGTGCGTCATACAGAGCAAAAAATACGGTAACTTGCATCTGAGTCGGGGGAGAAATCAGGTTGGTTTTCCTCAACTTCATGCCCTCTTGATGCCTTGGGGGCAGGAATGATGGGAGTTGCAAGACAACCAACCTGAAGGGCAGCTGACTCTGGAAGGCTGAACTAGAAGCTTGGAAAAGAGGTGCTTTGAGATGAGATTTGAGAAGACAAATAGAGAGAGAGGAAGAGGGAGGGAGACAAAGGGAAGTAAAACTGCACTAGGCATTGGGAAGTGAGTCTGAGGCGTGATTCTAGGATGACTAAGAGAAAGAGTTCTAAAAGAGAAGAGGAAATATTCTTGGGTGCCTGAAATATTCTCCATTATGGCCAAGGTGTTTCCAAAAGGAGCATTTCAAGGCAAAAGCAGCATTGGAAAGATGCTTTGTGGCACATTTGGAGAAAGGTGAGTGGCGACCCCAGGAAGGGAAATCCTTTCTGTTACGTGCTGGTCATGATAAAAGGGTTTTTCCCCTCTGCAGGCAACTGAGAATAGTTACTCGTCTGTTGTTGTGGGGCACATAAGCGCCTCCCCTTCCCACTCCTTCCTACAAGAAAGGGCTGGCATTGAAGAAGACAAGAGGCCAGCTTGCAACAGGTGTGGGTGTGTGTTGAGAGCTGAGTCACAAGCAAGGCTATAAGGTTAGGCGACGAGGCCAGAAAAATCATGTGGAGCTGCCCTGTGTGAAAATGTGAAGGGGAAAGATTGCGCTGGATATGGGGGTGGATGAGAAGGCAGCGGAGCGATTTGAAAAGCTTCCTGCATTCTCTGGGTAGGAATACCAGGGCAAAATTAGTTTGGTATGAAAGTAAATGTATCAGTCTGCTTGGCATGAAAGTACCCTGTCTGACCACAGATCTCCTCACCAATCGTTGGTATCTAGTAATGTGTGAAAAACTACCGGGAAGGAATCACCCCAGAGGGAGCAAGGCTTCCTGTTTGGGTGCAAAAGTTGCATTTGGAACATTCTAGTCTCACTGCAAGAGCACCCCCGTCTCTTAGGAATGCTTCCTATTCCGACCAGGTGTCAGTGTTGGTCGATTCTTCCAGAGTGCCGGGAACCCAGCAGCTACACAAGAGTGCTGGCTGACCATGGCTGGTTTGTGGGAGGTTCTGGGTTCCAATCCTGACAGCTCTTCCCCCTCCCTCCCTTCCGGGAATTAGTATTCCAGAGTGTTATGGGATGCAGCTGAGAAAGACTTGCTTTCTTGTCTCTCTCCTCTGTCGGGTTTCGTCTCTCCACAGCATGCCTGCAGCTTTGTCTGCAGTGGGGTTACCCCAGCCAAAGGCATCTGCGCTTTCGAGCTCCATGGTTGTGTTCTTCCAGTGCGGCCACCTGCTGCACCCTCCTAGGACAAACTGACACTTCCGTTGTGCAGTTCTGCGCTGGACTCTGCACCCGCCCATGTGTTCCTGCCACAGTGCTTGAAAATCTCTCCCGGCACCCCTGTTGTTCAACTTAATTTAAGAATCAGCTGCTCAGCAAAAAGCCATTGCATTTCTCAATCTGCTTAAACAACAGCAGCAATTTGTTCCCCTGTTGCTTTTCCACAAGCAGCATCCTTTCTAAGTGGCATAACCTCTCTCTCCGAGCAAAATGCCAGAAAGATGTTTTGAAGAAGTCTAGCCCAGAGCAGCCCCATGAAATCCAGGGCTTTTCAGCCTTCTTTGGGAACATTTTCAGCCATTTTCAAAATTGCTTTCTGCTTTTAATCACCCTTGGGCAAAAAGGCCTGTGAAAATATTTGCACTGCCATGTTTCTCTTGCTCCGTTGGTTGTGTTTGTCCTCCTTGGCAAGGCTGCGCCACCTTCTTGTTGCCCTGCAGATGGGTTGGATTGTCATTCCCAGAATTCCTTACCATCATCATGGGAATTTCAGACCATCCGATTCGGACGATCACCAGGTTACCCAAACACGATTGACAGAACCACTGAGCCCATTCTGCTGAAGAAGCATGGGTCATGCTTTCCATTTCCTCTTTCATCTCAGTGACATCATCAGATCACTAAATCTGATTGGCTGAGTGGCACTGGGCTATTATCCTGTTCACCGCATGCTCTCTCACTGGCTTGGACTGAAGGGCCGAGTCCAGAGCAGAAGCAAAATGACTCCCCACGCCCAACTCCCCACTGCATGCATGGCTGGTAGAAATGGAGGGAGAGGTTTTATCCATGTTGAGGCTATTTTTTTAGATGCAGGTAAATTAGAAAGGGTCCAGCGGAGGGCAACAAAAATGGTCCAGGGTTTGGAAACACTGCCCTGGGAGGAGAGACTGAGGGAACTGGGCATGTTCAGCCTTGAGAAGAGAAGACTGAGGGGGGACATGCTACCCCTCTAGAAGTACCTCAAAGGCTGTCACAAAGAGGAAGGTCAAGATCTCTTCTTGTTGATCCCAGAGTGTAGGACACGGAATAATCCATTCAAGTGGCGACAACCCAGATTCAGGCTGGACATCAGGAAAAGCTTCCTCACTGTCAGAGCAATAGGACAGTGGGACCAGATGCCTGGAGGGGTGGGGGGCTCTCCCGCACTGGAGGCACTCAAAAGGAACTGGACAGCCATCCGCAACAGCAGGGGGTTGGACTAGATGGCCTTCACGGCCCCTTCCAACTCTTATTCTGTGATTCCATGAGGCACAGAATGGAAATCTTCCAGGAGGTGTGTGTGCATTCAGGTGCGAAAGTGCACCTTTCGCAGTGTGTGTGTGTGTGTGTGTGTGTGTCGGGGAGTGGAGGTGGTAGGTGCCGTGCTTCCTTTTCTGAAGCAACTTTTTGCTTGGGAGGGGACTGCAGGGCCCTGTTTTCCTTGTCGGTCTATGAAGTTCTGCATCGTAAACAGATGCTTGGAAATATACCTCGTGGTGACAGAAAAGACTAGCTGGGACTGGATTTAAGGCAAGAGCAGCAGTGGAAACACACCTTCCGTCCAGCATGCTCTGTTGATCGCGGAAGCACGCCGCTTGAATTATTCTTTTGTAGGTGTTCTGTCAACAAAAACACGACGGTACCAACACTGGCACAAAGCCACAGCTCACTGAGAAGAGTACAAAAACAACAGCTGCTACAGAAGTGAGACGTCAGGAAAAAATAGCCCATTCTTTTAAAAAATGTGCTCACAAGCACGCTTTTCAATATTGCGTGCCTACTGTATTTTGCAAATAATGTGATGTTGGAAAATAATTTTGAAGAAGGCAAGGTGCTTGCTAAACATATTGTGGCAGAGCAGAACGGAATTGTAAAATCATAGAATAGTAGCGTTGGAAGGGGCCAGGGGGCGTTGGGTCCAACTCGCTGCTCCGTGCAGGTCTCCCTCTCAGGGAGGGAGGATGCACGTTACAGCATCCCCCTCAGATGGCGGTCCGGCTGCACCTTGAATGCCTCCAGTGGGGGAGACCCCACCACCTCTCGGGTCACCGGTTCCATTGTCATATTGCTCTAACAGTCAGGAAATTTTTCCTAATATCTAGCCAGTATCTGGCTTCCTGTAACTTGAGCCTGTTATTCTGTGTCCTGCACTCCGGGATGATCAAGAAGCAAACCCGTCTTTCTTCTTGTGACAGCCTTTTAAGTCCTTGTAGAGGGCTATCCTATCTCCCCCCAGTCTTCTCAAGGCTCAACATGTCCAGTCCTTCCACCTTCTCCTCACAGGGCTGTTTCCAGTCCCTGGATCATCCTTGTTGCCCTCTTCTGAACCCTTTCCAGAATTGAAAAATACAGGTGGAGTAGGCCTAGAAGGCCACTGGATCCAATTCCCTGCTCGGCGCAGGGCTCAATTCTCCCATCCAAATACTAACCATGCCTGGCCCCTCTTAGCTTCTGAGGTTAGGCAAGATGAGGCAGTCCAGGCTGTATGGATCCAATCAAAACGCAGAAATGACATTGTCGGAAAGGCAGAAGACTCATTGCTCTCCACGTCAAATTAAGCACTTTGTGGAGCTAAGAATGGGACCCCTGTGGATCAGCCCTTTCCAACTGGTGCCCCTCCATACTGGATGTGACCACAACTCCCAGCAGGACCCACCATGTCAAGCTGAAGTTAAAGAGCACTGCTTGAGGGATATTGGGAACTGTAGTCCAGGCTATCTAGGAGGTTCCAGCTTGGGAAGGCTGGACTAGATGCTTACAGGGGCTAAGGAGATTTCAAAAGAAGCAGGCTGGTGCCCGCTGTTCTTATCTTCCCTGGTGACATCAGCAATGCATGATATGATGTCATCGTGCCTCCTTGCCCTGGTTTCAGAGAATTGGCTGCAACTTGCACCTCAGTACTAGCCATTTGCCAGTTCCCTGTTGGAGCATCAAGCGGATGGATGTCTTCTCAGAAAAGCATCCCACTGAGTTCAAGGGGACTAACTCCAAGGTGGTTGTGTCTTGGATTACAACCTAAACTTTGCTTAATCCCAGTTTCTCTGACAGTCACCAGGCTTCAGCTGAAAAGACTTTTACTCTTGGAGGAGTGACTTCTGGGTGTTATTATCTGCATCCATTTACAAGGAGGGAGGCGGGCCACAGTCGTGCTGCTGGGAGAAAAATGAGTTGCTCAGGCATATTTTCCTGGTTCCAGTTAAGTTCTTCTGTTGAGAGTCAGACATCATGAATCACTCACTGTTTATGAGGCATCCTTTCTAGAAACCTGTTCAAAAATCTATTTGTCATTGGTCAATTTGCTTTAATCATGCCAATTCTGCACCAAGGCGATCTAAATACTGCATCACTCTTAAAAAAAGCTTCATACTTCAACCTGGGTAAAATTTTGTCTGTGGAGATTCAGTTTCCTTCGTTCTCCTCATGGATGCGTGCATTAATGTGGTGGAGGGATTTGAAAGCCAATGCCACAAGAGGCCAGACTTTCACTAGGTTGGTCTCCTAGTAGGATCACCCAAGGCTGAATGGTCAAAGCAGAGACACCAGATCAAGATGCATCCACTCTCTGTAGGAGTGACGGTCACATCAGCGGAGAAGAATGGAGACCTGTAATGATGATGGGAGCAGAGAAGTTCCTGGAGGGCAGCTACTGGGCAGCAGTGGTAGATGAAGATGATACTAGTGGAGAAACATTCACAGACCATACCAGTGGCTCTCAAGCTAACTCTAATTAGCACTGCACAAAAGAAAGAAGGTAGGCCAATTCTAAATATTTACCTTGTAAGCCCTTCTTATTTGTAGTTGTTGTTGTTAGTTGCGAAGTCTTGTCTGACCCATCGCGACCCCATGGACAACATTCCTCCAGGCCTTCCTGTCCTCCACCAACCCCGGAGTCCACGTAAACTCACACCAACCGCCTCAGTGACTCCATCCAGCCACCTCATCCTCTGCCATCCCCTTCTTCTTCTTTTGCCATCTATTGTTCCCAGCATCAGGCTCTTCTCCAGGGAGTCCTTCCTTCTCATTAGGTGGCCAAAGGATTTGAATTTCATCTTCAGGATCTGGCCTTCTAAGGAGCAGTCAGGGTTGATCTCCTCTAGGACTGACCGGTTTGATAGCCTTGCAGTCCAAGGGACTCGCAGAGTCTCTTCCAGCACCACAATTCAAAGGCCTCAATCCTTCAGTGCTCAGCCTTCCTTATGGTCCAGCTTTCACAGCCATACATTGCAACTGGGAAAACCATAGCCTTGACTATACGCACTTTTGTTGGCAGGGCGATGTCTCTTTTTATGAAACAATGCAAATTCCAAAAGGAAACAAGAGACCCTACCAGAAGATGGGAATTCCAATTCAGGAGACAATCAGCCAGCTACTGAGGGAGAGTGAAGAACAAGTAACGAATACTGCTGTCACTAAGGACACAACTAGAACAAACTTGGAAGGGTGTCTAGTAGCTGCCATGCACAGAGATAAAAGGAAAGTCTGAAGATACAGAACTCATGCAGTTGGAGCATGGAACCTAAGAAGTATGAATGGAGGTAAACTGAAAAGCATAAAGCAAGAAGCAGAACTGTTGAACATCACACTGCTTGGTGTGAGCACATTAAAGTGGACTGGAATGGGATATTTGCAGTCAAACCCCAAGTGTTTTACTCTGGAAGTCAACACTCAGAAGAAACTGAGTGGCTGTAATATAGGGGCAAGAGGTAGTACAGGCAAGAAGCAGCTATAAGGCAAAGTCTGCCCGAATGGTATCAGTCAGAATTCTTAGAAAATCTATCCACCTAACCATCATTCAAGTCAAAGTTCCAATAATGATGCTAAAGAAGAAGAAATCAAAAATTCTTATGCAAGCTTTTATCCAAGAGGAGACTGATAATATACCCTAACCCTAACCTTAACCATGAACCCTTAATATCCAAAATCAGAGTCAAGCTGAAAAAGATCACTACTACAAGCATAGTGTCAAATACAACTTAAGTAACTCTAAACCTAGTTCTAACCCTGACCTCAATGAGCCAGAAGAATTGTAGACTGAAATCAGAGACATTTCAGTCAGGGCCGCAACGAAGGTCCTAGAAAAGATATTCAAGCGTACAAATGTTTCACTGGAGACCAAGGCCATCCACACGATGATATTCCTGAAAGACAAACAGTGAAGAAAGCTGACAGGACGAAAATGGATGTATTTGGAACATGGTGCAGAAGGAGAACTCGGTGAATACCCTGTAATGACAGAAAGACAAACAAATGGGTACCAGATCAAATCAAACCAGAACTTTCCTTGGAAATAAAAACAGGAAAACTGAAGCTGTCTTACTTTTCTTTCTTTCTTTCTTTCTTTCTTTCTTTCTTTCTTTCTTTCTTTCTTTCTTTATCAATCAATCAATCAATCAATCAATCAATCAATCATACTTGTATGCCGCCCCCTTGCAAACAAGCCTCAGGGAGGCTAACAACAATTAAAAAAAATACAATTTAAAAACCAATATACTATTTAAAACTGGCCCATCTCAGAGTCTAATATAAAAACAGAAATATATAAATAAACAATAATACAATACAAAATTAAAACTAACAATTAAAATATTGCTTAAATAAAAAGGTCTTCGCCTGGCGCCGAAAAGCAAATAACGACGGCGCCAGGCGAGCCTCTCTGGGGAGCGCATTCCATAAGTGAGGCGCCACCGCAGAGAAAGCCCTCCTCCGGGTACTCACCCTCCTAATATCTCGCACGGAGGGTTCCCGGAGGAGGGCATCAGCTGCCGATCGTAGGGGCGGGAGGGCATATATGGTCGCAGGCGCTCCTTTAGGTAGCCAGGACCCAAGCCATTAGTACTCAAGACTCACTGGAGAAGAGAGTAATGCTAGGGGGATCCAAGGCAGGAGGAAGACGAGGAAGAGGAGACTGACTATTCCATCAAGGAAGCCTCAAGGAACAGTGAGGCTGAGACGACATGACGACAGTGGCGAGGTCCTGTAGGCCTCAGTCAGTTCTGGTCAGGTTTTCTGTCTACCTAAGTTGGTGGAAGGCAAGTTTGGTTGCTCGTTTCATTTCTGTACCGCTCAATAGTCAAAGCTCTCTGGGCAGTTCACAATGATTAATCAAAAACCAAAGATACAATAACAATACAAATACAGTAAAACACAATGAATAATTCCAGTATGCAAATACGAAACAGTTAACATTCTAACGTGCAAAACCATAAAACAGTTTAACATCTGAAACGTTTTAATTAAAAATAGAGCTAATTAAAATATTAAAGTTGCACTGTGGAAGCTGCTTGGATCTCCAAAGATCAGGAATTAATTAATGGAATTAATAGTGCTTCCGCAGTATGAAGATGGGTGTAACTCCAACTGGGATGAACACTGGTGCCTAGATGCAATGCTCTTGTCTGGACTGAGCTTCAATTTGTTGGGCCTCATTGCATTCCTTAATGATCTGAGCTCTCAGTTCAGCTCTTCGAGGTTTTACCTTAATGATGTGCAAACGAGAAGTAGAGCTTCTCTCCACCACACTACAAAATCTGAGGAAAATAGAACGGTCCTACCTTATAGGGCTGTTGGAAGGATTACAAGTTGTTCATTATAAAGTCCCATTGTAAATGTTCATTATAAACATTATAAAGCAATGTTTCGGTGCCTAGCAATAATAATGCTGCATATTATTAAAATCGGTGGCCTATCCGTCATTTTGTTCACTCCCTTTTCTGCCCAGTGTTCACATCTCATTTCCTTGTGGTCCTCTTTCTCAGAGTTTAATCATGAGATATACATTGTGTGTGTGAGACAGAGAGAGAATGAGAGAAAGAGAGAGAGAGGGAGAGAGAGACTGAGTAAGCATGGGCAGGAATCTTGGTTTAAGCGATTGTCATATTTTAGACCAGCTCTATTTAAATGAGTTTGGAATTGTAGTTTCTTCACAGCAGATGGCTTTGGAAATAATGAAGGCTAAGCAGTGCGTGCTCCTCTGAGCATCCCCCCTCCCAGCCGGTGCTCTTGTTGCCATGGTAGACCATGAGGCTGAAATGGATTCTGCTTATTAAATTTGTGAGCTCTTGTGTACTTAGAATGAATGGTGCTCAGTCATAAAAAGGCCCAGCCTCCTCGCGGCACCGGGGTAGTTTTTATCTGAGGAAACCAGGCACTCAAACAAAAGCAGGCGAAGGTCTCATTAACCTATTAACAGCGACCTCGGAGAGTTCAACTACAGGGGCTTTTTAACGCTGAGTGCGAGGAGTTTTCCAGGAACGCTAATAAAAGCCAGCGCTCCAGATGAGAGCTGCTAATAAATGGTTGTTTATTGGTTCATGCAGGAAGCAAAACTATTTGTCATGCTTTTCCGTGGTGTTGTGAGCAAGCCCCGCTTCGGCATGTGTGCGTGTACATGCGTGGGGGTTTTAGTGAGGTTAGGGGCAGGCGTCACAGCACCAGTGGAGGGGCTTGGAGAAGGGCATGGAGCACGCGGGATGGGGGCATTGCACTGCTGGAGGAGGAAAATCCAGACGCGTCCTTCTTGGTGTTAAGAAGATTGCAACAGACTGAAACTTGCCGCCCTTTGATGGGGCCCCGAAACCTGCATTGCATCTTATTCTCCTTGCTGGCAGGACTGTGGCCCAGTTAGGGGTGCAGCTGTGGGAAGTGGCATGCTGTCCAAGGAAAGGGTGAAGTGGGCAAGGAGGGGATGGGGGGGCAGGAGTGGAAAGGGTAGTGTGGGTCAGTGGTTAGAGCAGTCTGTGCCGACCCCGTGATGCAGCCAGGTCGTTTTAGACCCTGGATTTCATGAGGTTCTGCTGCTGCTTCAGGTGGACACATGTGTTCCGCCAGGTGTGAAGGATGGAAACAGTGTTTCTCTCCTCTTGGCCATTCCGTGCTTCATGCCAGGTTGTATATTCCTGACAGCAAATGAAGCAGGAAAATGCAGAATAAAAACTTGCTGGCCAGCTCTTGGAGAGATGTGGACAGACAGACAGACAGACATGGACCTCGCGCAGTCTCACGTTTGAGCTCTTTGAAATCATCATCAGATCATCATGACTCAGAGATAAATTCTGTGGCCCTGATCCTAAATGCATTTGTTTGGGAATACCATGGAGCTCCCTGTGGGAACGGCAAGGGCCCGGAGAACAGCCCTGCAGCCCAACCTCAGCTGCTTCATGGGACAAGCTGGGACCCTCCAGGTGTGGCTGGTTGCAATCCCCATCATTCTCAGCCGGGCTGGAGGGCAGCAAAGCGGGCAAGGCTGGCTGTGACCAGCGTTGGGATGGCATTTGCTGAATGACTCCAGGAAGCTGCGGAGTTGCACTCCGCCTAGCCTACCTTGCAGGGTTGTTGTCAGCATAAAACGAAAGGAGCATGCAGCAGGGCAGGGACTGCGGGCAGAGGAACCAGGGCTCAGGTTGAACACCCTCTGTTCAGTTCAAAGTTGAGTGGAGAAGGCTACATTCTGCCGCAGAGTCGGCCAAGGAACCTGCTCTCTCCAGATGTTCTCACTGGCCACTCCTGTGATGATGGGAATTGCAGGCCGCAACATCTGGAGAGATGGGAAAGGCCAGGACTGGCAACGCTGTGCTTGCTAAATGTCTCTCCGCCACGGATGTTGCCTCTTCTGAGCAAACTGGATGTGGGCAGGACAAACATGCAGTGGTCCCATACAAAGGGGAATTAATGCACAATTCATTTCAGTTTCTCCTGCTGACCCTCCAAACTCTCGACCGCAGCTGGCAGGGGAAGGCTTCACGCACTGCGGCAGGCAGCCTGTTCCCGGTTGCTAATCTTAGACCTGCAGCCCTTCCGCAAACGGGTTTCTTGACAGAAGGCGTTCAAAACCCTCGCTGTGTAGTGGTGGGAATGCAGGTGGGGACTCGGGAGGTCCAGTTCCCAGTCTCCACTTGCACAGGAAGATCACGGGGGGTCTTGGGGGCAGTCACAGACTCTGCCTTGCCTACCTTAGAGGGTTGTTGTTGTGAGGATAAGACGGAGAGGAGGAGGAGGATGCAATGTACTTTTGCTGGAAAGAGGACCATCTAAGGGACCGTCTGTACCCATGTAACCTACCCACCCCCTCAGATCAGCTCAGGAGGCCCTTCTACAAGAACCGTCCCTCAGGGAGATGAGAGGGGTGGCAACCCAGCGAAGGGCCTTTTCTGCTGCTGCTCCCCATCTTTGGAACTCCCTCCCTCGGGAAATTCGCCTGGCGCCATCTTTATTCTCCTTCCAGTGCCAGGCAAACACCTACCGCTTTAGGGATTTTTTAAACACTTAGCCTGAATGCTGCGGCCCTTTTTATATTGCTTTCACAGATGTGTCAATTCGTTGTGTTTTAACTGGTTTTAATGTGTTTTATTTTGTTAATAAGTTTTACGTATTGTAAGCCACCTAGGAAGGCCTTGGCAGTTATAGGTGGCCTATGAATACACATATAAATAATAATAAATAAAAAGGTGGGATATAAATATGATAAACCAAGAGTAAGTAAATCAGCCCATGACCACCAAACATCCAGCTGGGAGCCTGTGAATGGCACCTGTGTGTTGTCCTCCCAGGCTTGGCCTGATCCTTCTGGGCGCCTCTTCTGTGCTTCTGCTCTCTTAGGAACTGACCTGTGT
This sequence comes from Varanus salvator macromaculatus, assembly GCA_023646645.1. Lineage (NCBI taxonomy): Eukaryota > Metazoa > Chordata > Lepidosauria > Squamata > Varanidae > Varanus > Varanus salvator. The sequence goes on along the minus strand of JAIXND010000771.1, from coordinate 5,712,971 downwards.
CCCCAGGAACCCCCCCCCCCACGTCCCATTAAGCATTGGCCCCCTGCTGCTGACATACCTGGGCACTTGGGTGCACAGCAATTAGCAGCTACCGCTGCTAATCTGCTTTCCCTCTGGGACGCCCACCCATCACCCATCTGCCTCTCCCCATTGCCTCCATGTTCCTGCGGTGGCGGCTGATAGGTTGCAGAACACCTGATGTGCACCCGGACCCACAAAAAGACTTGTGCTCCCAAACCTTCTCCTTAGCCATCATGATGCTCCTTTTGACAAGCACCCCCTCTGCAATCCCCAGAATTCTTTAATGGGGAGGCAGACACCCCTATATTGTGGAGTCCTTGGTTCTCTCATTATGGATGTACTAGGGTGCCGTTGGTTGTCCAGGTCCTTCCTCTTGCAGGCACCCCGTCCTCCAGAGCCCAGCATTCAAATTTGGAAAGATCAATTGAAGATGTCTTTGCAGAGAAAAAAGATACTTTCTCCTTCATGTCCTGTCACTCAAAGGGCACCTTCTGATCCAAAGATTTTAAAAAGCATATGCTTTCAATGAATATATAAAAAAGGAAAAGTTAATAGAAAACCAAAAAAGGCAAAGCAAAATAAAGAAAAGCAGCAATTAAAACTAGATCAAAAGAACTCCAGGGTGACAAATGAGGGTGCTTCTGTATCCTTGGGCAAAAGCAAGGAAGCGATTTTTGTTTAATTTTTTAACCCCAAAGAAGATTCTTCTTTATCCTCACTCTGCCCTATGGTTAAGCAGAATCTGCTAAGCATGGAAAAGCGGGCCCTCAGTGCCCCTTTAAAAAGAGGGGGAGAGATGCTTGACTTTGCTGTAGTTGCTCATTTTTTTAAACAACAACAACAACAACACTCTTTTAAAATGCATATTGTAATGTGATGCTTTCGTTCCATTGCTTTTTTGCATTTTACAGCATTGCCTACGTGTTTGGGACCTGCCCAGGCAGCTTCAGCAGTTGGGTGGCAGCTAACAAAACACTTTCATTCAGTGAAATCAAGCCATCGAGGTAAAATGGCCACCACGTGCATGGCTGGCCCCAGACATTTCCCTGCCTGGTGCAAAGGTTGCCATGGGGCTCCGCTCCCTTCACACACACAGAGGCTGCTAGCTGAGCATCACTTTGACACTCATAGAATCATAGACTCATAGAATAGTAGAGTTGGAAGGGGCCGTGAAGGCCGTCAGGTCCAACCCCCTGCTGTTGCAGGACACCACGTCGCACCATCCCACTCAGGTGTCTGCCCAGTTTCTTCTTGAAAGTCTCCAGTATGGGAGAGCCAACCTCCTCTCCAGGCAGCTGCTTCCACTGTCGTATTGCTCTGACGGTGAAGAATGTCCAGTCTTAATCTGGGTTGCTGCAGTTTGAATGGATTATTCTGTGTCCTACTCTCTGGTATCAGCAAGAAGAGATCTTGACCTTCCTCTTTGTGACAGCATTTGAGGTACTTATAGGGGATGGTGGGAAAGTGCTTCCCCTTGAATCCGAGGAGAAGCAAAACCCCAAACCAACCTAAAACCGGCCCAAAACCTTCAGCAACACAAGTGGACACTCCAGTAGGCTCGTGGCCTTGATCTAGTTGCTCCTGGAGAGATATTACTGAAGAGAGTAGCCAAGGTATCTCTATTCTAATGAAGTTCCATGCTATCAAGAAAGGTTTACACATCTGGAAGATGCCAGGTTGGTGAAGGCTGGATGTGGCCAGAGCGCTGACACCTTCTTTGGCCTTCCCAGGAGGTGCATCTTAGCCGAGAGCCCAGAGGAGCATGGGCAAAGAGCTGAAAGCACATGTGGCCCTTCCATGAGTTCACACATGTCCACAGAGATGCCTGATCTCAGGCAGGTGCCTCTGCCTGTCCTACCAGGAGATACTGGGAGGTTGACATGCAACCTTCCTCATGCATATGGTGGGTTGCATCCCTGAGCTACAGCACATCCCATGGCAAGCTCAGATTCTACATCTGCAGGACTTTGGAGAGCTTCTTAGGATGGTGGGTGTAGCTCCAGAGGAACCCAGTGCTTAATGTAGACCTACCCCTAGAACATGGGGACTGACGGCATGTCTGCCCCCCAGGCAAAGTAAAACAGAGTCCATAGTGAGGTTGACCTGCTTTGCATGCAGAAGGTCCCAGAGGTCATCTCTGGCATCTCCATTTTATGAAAGATGAGGTGGAAGGTGAGGGAAGGCCTCCAGCTGAGACTCTGAGGAGCTGGGCTGGATGGAGAAATAGCTGGCTGCTGCAAACAGCCTTGAATGTTGCCGGGTGTCCTCCGTGGCAGGCAAGTGGTGGAGATACCTCAACAGGGACACCAGGGCCAGGTGTGATGGTGATGCAGACAGAATGGAGTCCAGGAGCCACGGAAGGCCAGGGGCTGGATCCAGTTTGGGAAGAGCAGAGGGTTTGGCAGAGGGAAAGACTTCACAGGGCCGGAGGTAGGAGCAGAGCTGAGGAGAGATGAAGGTCAGCTATTGTGGAAGTGGTCCAGGACCAAGCAGCAGCAACCACAAGGGGTTACACTATTGTGGCTTAGTTGGGTAGGAACAGGAAGGGAACCCTTTGATAGAGATTCCTGTGCCTTCCAGCTGGCCAGCTTTAATGGACTGATGGTAATCCTGCAATCACTCATAGGTTTGGCACCAACCCTGCAAATGCCCCAGGTCAGATCAGGCTGCCATCACAATGCTAGGCCACTAGAGGGAGCTGCAAGACAGGGTTATTGTTCTGAAGTGAAAATGGAGTGATGTCAGCCACTTTGGGTTTGTTTGTTGGATTCTTATCCCGCATCCTTAGTCAGAAGACGCCCTGAGTGGATTGCAAGATTAAAAGTACACAATAAAAAGTAATTTAAAATTCACAATTAATACAACAAGGAAAAAGAAACCAAGTGCCATTATAACTTCAGAAAACTAACATTTTCTCCAATGAAATCTACTACAAGGCACAACAGCAGGTTATAAAACACAATGCAAAATGTTTAAACCACTAAAATTAGCTCAACAGTTAAACTATCAGGTGAATGAAAAGGTCCTTGCTTGGTACCGGAGGCAGTAAAGAGAAGGCGTCCAACGAACCTCGGGAGAATTGATTCCAGAGCTGGGGTGCCACTATCAAAAAGGCCCTTCTTGAAACCACCGTCCTTATTTCCCAAGGAGGGGGCGTCCACTGTCGATTTAAGGGGCTGGGTAGGCACATATGGGATTCCTCACAAGAGGATAAAAGCAGGCTACACATGCAACACAAGACTGCTACTAATAATCATGGTATTATTACTTTTATTATTATTATTAATCATGGTAGTGGAGGCTAACAATCACATGGCTCAAAAACCCACTAATCTTTAGTCTTTTATGTGAATTTACGGCAACCAACACGTCACGCAGATTTGTGCCAAGTCTTTGCCCCATTTCAGTTCTGGGCCCCTCATTACAGAAAGGATATAGCCGGGTTGGAGTTAGTGCAGTGTAGCGCCACAAGGATGGAGGCTGGTTTGCAGGGGATGCTGTATGAGGCGAGACTGAGGGAACTGGGTCTCTTCAGCCTGGAGGAGAGGAGACTCCGAGGGGATCTGTTGGCGACATACAGGTATGTGAGGGGGTGTCACACGGAGGTGGGTAGAGACCTGTTCTCCCCTGCAGAGGAGGGCAGGATGCGCTCCAAGGGAGCAAAGCTCAGGGAGCCAAGGTTCCATTTGGATGCCAGGAAGCACTTCCTGACAGTCAGGACCCCAAGGGCGTGGAATGGGCTTCCACGGGAGGTCGTTGAGGCCCCATCGGTGCGGGTGTTCAAGGACAGGCTGGACATGCACATGGTGGGCATGTCGTGAGCGGAGCTGGCTCATGCCGGAGGTCAGACTAGATGGCCCAGGAGGCCCCTTCTGACTCGCTCTGTTTCTATGTTTCTATGTCCTCTGTCGATGCGCAACACTGAATCCTGAATTGCAAGCTTCTGCTTTGGGTTCTGCTATTTTAGCTGAGCACAGATTTCTACGGGAAGAAAGATGGGAAATGATCAGCACCATGGAAAGCTCCGAGCTGGGGCAGGATGCCTGATGGAGTGGTCGTGGTTGTTCCAACATGAAGCAGATCCAGACTGATCCTTAAGTAAGAGTTTGGTTGCTTTTAGGGTGTTTGGCCCCGTCTCTGTTAAGACAGTAAGACCTTGTTTATTTATTTAAACATTTCTATGCCGCCCCATCGCAATAAAGCCTCAGGGCAGCTTACAAATAATTTACAAATTTATTTATTTATTTATTTATTTATTTAAAAATTTATAGGCCGTCCCATCGCAACCAAGCCTCGGGGCGGCTTACAATTTATTTATTTAAAGTATTTATATGCTGTTCCTTATGCATAGTATCTCAGGACGGCTTACAATCATTAAAATCAAAATACAATAAGACAATCTATAACAATATAATAAATAACATAGAACCAATAAAAATAAATTAAATAAAAAGTGACTGTTAAACATTAAAATACTAATTTTTTAAATAATGATTAAATAAAAAGGTTTTGACCTGGCGCCAAAAAGCTCGGCGCCAGGTGAACCTTTCCAGGGAGCGCATTCCATAATCTGAACATCACCGCAGAGAAGGCCCTACTCCGAGTAGATGTCCTTCTTACCTCCTTTAGGATCTTAAGGGGTGTGAGGGCATATAAGGAAGGAGATGTTCCCTCAGGTAGCCGTTCGGGGTTTTATAGGTCAAAACCAGCACTTTGAATTGGGCCTGGACTTCAACTGGAAGCTGGTACAGGACTGGCGTTATGTGAGAATATAACGGTCCCCGTCAGCATCCTGGCTGCTCTATTCCATACCTTATTGCTTAATGGGAACTGGTCTTTTTTTAGCAGCAGCTTGGGCTAATATGACATTGTCTGCACCTCCTTAGAGTTCGAAGATGACAAGATAACCTCCTCTGGCCCAAGAATTCCCCAAGAATTGTCTGGGGAAATGCATCCAAGGGAAGTGGGAGACCCATGTTGCTTTTGGAGAACGACGTCTCTCCTCGAACAGTTGGCTCTGAAGCCGCTGCTAGGAACAAGGAGTTGTGATTCTTGGAGGATCAGGGTTCAGGGACAGTGTGTTCGCAGCCACTCACACACACCATATATCTCTATACCTCCCTGCCCGGCATGGAAAAAGCCTTTTTGTCCTTGGAGCAAATGGCTAGCTCTGTCTCCGTCTCTGGAAGTTATGGCAGCACTCCATAAACTCGGGCTCCATTAGAATAACAAAGCCCCTTGCCACACTTCTGGGTGGAGATAGTCTCCCCCCCTCCTTTCCAGGCTCCAGGCATCATAAAATAAGTGGGCACAGCTAATGGGCTTTAGCCACTCAAAGGCTTGGCTTTTCTAAGCCCAGCTGTCGTGGAAGGGAATGTAAAAAACATAACAAAGCATTTTAACTAAAAAGGGCCCAGGCCGAGCCATTGAATTTTGTCTCTCTCGCACTCTCTTTCCTCCTTAAAAAAGAGTGTTTCAAAAGGGAAGGGGGATGGAGCCAGTCTGTGGAAAGTAGTGAGCAATTAAAGTGAAACAAAGGAAATGAATCCACAGGGCTAATTATATGGGGTATCAATCCAAATAAGAGGAGCGAAAGGGAGGGAGCGGAGGGGGGAGTGCTGGGGGGAAGAGGGAGGGCGACTGCGATGTTGAAGAAAGTGATCAGTTGGTGGGACAAATATGCATAAATTTCTTGGAGCAACATAAAGGAGCCAAGAAGTAGTGGGAGGTTTTGGGAATGTCCCCAAGTGAGTCATTCTTTGGACGTCTGTCGGCTTGGAGCAGCCCCTGATGCTATTCCTTTCCTTTTTTTCTTCCTTCAAGGCCTTATGCACAAATGTGGAGTTGGGAAAAGGAAGCAGGAGAAGAAAGTCTAGTGTTCCCTGTTGTTGTCAAGAGGGAAGAACTGAACAATCTGCTCCGAGGTTTGGTCCCTGCACACGGCGTGCACAGAGTGGCATTTAAAGAAAAGAATGAATGGAAGGAAGGCAGGCAGGCAACTTGACTTGTCGAGAAAGTACATTTTTTTCCAACAAAGAATCTGGTGCCACCTTCAAGGCTTACAGATCCTTCCTGGCACGAGTGGACTCTGCCCACTTCAAGAAATGCCACTTTGGGGACACAACCTCCAATATTTTAAAGATAAAAATAGCTGCACATGATTTATAATCTATATTTCCTAGCTGATTTTTTAAAGAAAACAAGAGGACCTTCCAGTATTTTTAAATGCTATCCTGAAGATGGAAAGAGATTACCTGCTGGATCAGACCAACGGCCTTCAAACCCAATATCAGTGGCAGGGGGAGGCAGCTGCCTCCAGTGAACGATGCTGGACCTTCAGGGAAGAGTCCCTGAGGTGTTTGTGGGGCAGAGCTGCAGGTGCTGCATGGCAGTGCCCGAAGTCGCCTTTTGCTCCTGGCCTTGGATGCAGTAGCACATGTAGGCCCATTCTCAGTGCCGAAAGAGGAGCAGTTGCTGGTCTGGTAGGTTTCTGAATCTGGAATGGGAGTAGAAGTGTTCTTGTTCCTTGCTTGAAGAGTTAATCTACCAATCTAGTATATCAAATCGCCTTTTAAAGCCATCCGTTTACAAATACATTGATGCAGAAGTAGCTGTAGGACACATTCACACATCCTGGAATATCAGGAAATGACCTCCCGGCATGTGGGGATGAACCTGGAGCTGATGCCACCAATAGATTTGGTTCTTGCTGAGTCACAGGGTCCCTTGGAACATAATTCTGAACTGAACCCAAATTCTTCCAGGCTTGTAATAGGGTTGGTGACATCCACCCCGGCTGCAACAACACTTTGACTTGCTCAGGGGCTGCAATCGCCATTAAGTACCTGGAAGAGGTCTCGTGAGGTCAGGCTGCTCTGATAAAGAAGATCAGGTACAACTGCTCTGGGAAATATAGTTTTCAGTTTTCATGCACACAGCTGTGTTTGGGGTGCTAGAATCCCTGGGATATGTGGTTTCCTAAGCACAGGGGAGGCACAACACTCATTGCTGTGGGTTGGGAGCGGGGGCACCAAGTAGTGATTCACCACTAAGTAAGGATGGGAAGAAAAAAAGAGAAGGGAGCGGGAGCCTTCCATGAAGGATATTAGGAGGGTGAGTACCCGGAGGAGGGCCTTCTCTGCGGTGGCGCCCCACCTTTGGAATGCGCTCCCCAGAGAGGTCCGCCTGGCGCCGTCATTATTTGCTTTTCGGCGCCAGGCGAAGACCTTTTTATTTAAAAGTTATTTTAACTGTTAATTTATTATTATTGTATTTATAGATTTTAATATATAGCTGAGATGGTACCAGTTTTAAATTATTAATTGTATTTTTATGCTTATAGTTGTTGTGAGCTGCCCCGAGGCTTTGTTGCGATGGGGCGGCATAGAAATGTTTTAAATAAATAAATAAGAGGGAGTAGGGGAGTCTTGTGGGGGAAGGTTTTGGACCAGTTCACATGCCTTAAGATCTCACTGGAAGCACGGTAGGGTTAGATCTTCAGAATGGACCCAGACGTTCTCCCCCAATTTGGGGAAAAAGAAGAATTGGTTTTAGTCAAATCAAGATGTGGCATTGTGCAGAAGCAACTTATGTATCGCTGTCCCTGACCTGGGCTGGGTCTGAGAAGCAAAAATGAAGAAAGTTCCTTTAGAAATGTCAGGAAAAATTTGCTCCTTAGAGTGGATCTCGATTGGAAGACAAAGTTAATACTTTACAGAGTTAATACTTTAATATGAGCTTCAGGTGGGTTTTCTCTGAAGCTGAATGCTCAGGGTCTGTACAGGGGAAAGTACATGAAGAAGAAGCACCATTTGAAGGGGGTCAATGTATTTATTCAGTGAATAATGCTAAGGCTCGATGAAAGCCAAGTGCTGTGAAAGGGCCCAGTGACAAAGAGATGAAATCGGCTGTTCCCCAAGGCTGTGCTTTAGAGAGAAGCATCGGAACACTGGAAAACATTATTCGAGCCTGAAAAACAAAAGCAGCCCCATAAAAACCAGCCACAGCTCCACTGCATTTGGCTTCTTTTCGATAAGCAAATGAATGATTGGAGGATGCATTTGTTTTGTCAAGCTCATAATTAACACGCATTCTCTGGATTCATTTCTTGATGTACCACGATGTTCAAGAGATGCAGTCATTCCGTTGGGTCATGAGCCTCCCTGTACTTCACTGGGATTTCAATTTGTACAACAAAAGCAACATGCATTCCACTGAAGAGACCCTGCACCTTGCAGGAGTGGGTCAGGAATTCCCTCTGCAGAAAGCAAAGGCCGGATTCAACATATGCAGTGCATTAAGCCTGTAGTCCTTTCTCCCAAACAGGTTTGTGTGTGTGGATGTGTGGAGAGGAGGCTGTGGAGTAGCTCTGGACCCCTTCTGGCCCCTCTGTGATTGTGCGCAGCAAACAGGAGTTGTGTATGTGTACTCCAGGAGAATCTTCAGCTTCAAACGCCTTCTTCTCATTGCTTAAGGATGATCTTGCTGCACTCTCTTCCTCGGACTGATAATAAAAAAAGGGAGATGCAGCGCTGTTTTCCAAGGTAATGCTTTTCAGAAGGACGTGGCACCTCTAGTAAGAACTGCAGTCAGAAAACAAGGACAACAGCAGTGACATTGACTTGGATACCTTTTATAACCAAGCAGAACTGTGGGGGATGTTATTTCTTGTGCTTGGCTCATAGCTGCTGTAGAGAAAGCAGCAGAAACGGGTATCAGGATAGCCTCAGCCCTTCAAAAGAAGCCGAGTGATGATACACAGTTCAGGACTGCAGTAACGGTTCAACATCCAAGTCCTTCCTCCAAGAACCAGCACAGAGGGAGGTTTAATGGTAGCACAAGGGAGAAGGCCTTCTTAGTGGTGGCCCCACAATTATGTACCAAGCTCCCCCCTGAGGCTCAACTCTGCTATCTTTCCAGAGTCAAGTCAATACCGTGTCAAAGTGGAGGCATCTAAGAGCTTT
>JAIXND010000771.1:5649852-5703587 GCA_023646645.1 Varanus salvator macromaculatus | reverse complement strand
GGCAGTAACTTTGCTTCCCAAGCAAAGGGGAAGATCTGGAACTCCAACGATTATAATAGCCCTTCTGAATAATCATTGTCCGGCCACCTGGACTCTGCGACTCGGCAGATTTCTCGGCAGCAACTCAGGCAGTTGCTGGAGGTAGCCAGACACCCGTTTTCCCTCCCCGCTGTCTTTCCGCACTTGAGGCCCATTGGCTTCCCCAGTGGTTGGTCATTGATGGTGTGGAGCCCGTGAGCATCTGTATGCAAATCTCATTTGGGCGTCCCTGTTTGGAATTTAACTGGGCGGCACAAGGTAGCTGCATTTGCCAGCCTTCTGCCTGCGTCATTCTTAGCCTAAAACGAAGGGGTGGAGAGAAGCTGGATGATTAAAACGTCATCCAAACCCTGAATCCCAGGAAATGACTCAGAAACCAATCTGGATTCACAGTGTGAAGTCTGCCCCTCCATTAAACAGAGTTCTTCCATTTCCAGCACACGTCGGTAGTGCAAAGAGAGAGGCACAAGATGAGTGCGCAGGAATTCCCAGGTGTGCCAGCATGCGGTGATGGTTGGAGCAGCTTCCACCAACCTGCTGCTGTCCAGATGTTTCAAACTTCACTTCCCATCGCCCCCAGCCAGCATGGCCACTGACCATGAAATCTGGGACTTACAGTCCACAAGATCTGCAGGACACTAGTTTAGAGAAGGCTGGGTTAGCATGTTGGACCCGGGCAGGGGAGAGACAGGACTAAAACCTCATGACCCTCACCTGGTCCCTCATTTGCAGCTTCACTGATCCCACAGGCTTCATTCCTTCATTCATTTTTTTCCTGTACTGCCCAACGGCTCTCTGGGAGGTTTGCAACGATATCTCCAAAAGCTGAAAACAAAAAGGGAAAGATTAAAAAGACAGATACAATGTAACAGCAGAGAATTCCACCCTACAAATTTGAAATGGTCTAACATTCCAATATGCAACATTTCAAACAATTCAAACAGCTAAATCTGTTCTACCAGGATTTATCTGAATTTTTCCAACACTATCCATTCACAATTTGAAAGATTTTTCTTTGCTACCGTATTTTTTGCTCTATAAGATGCACTTTTTCCCCCTTCAAAAGTAAGGGGAAATGTCTGTGCGTCTCATAGAGCGAATATGTGTGTGCAGTAAGTCTGTCAGATGTGCAGCCCATGGGGAAGTGATGGGGAATGTGCCTGTGATTGTGTGCCCATTGGATTCAGAATATTTTTTTTTCTTGTTTCCCTCCTCTAAAAACGAGGTGCGTCTTATGGTCAGGCGCGTCTTATAGAGCGAAAAATATGGCAAATCATCTTTCTCAAAATGGTAAATTTATTTTTGAAAATTTGTGAAAGTTTTGTGAGAGTGCCACAGAACTAATGCTGACTAACTCCTGAAGTAGTTACTGGAGACTGTGCGTCTTAAGGCTGGTTTGGTTGAGGCAGTGGGAGAGAGCGAAGAACGCTTTCCACTTTCTGGCGGTGGCAAAGGCCTTGGGAAGGGAAGCCACAAGCTGCAGGGCCACCCTCGGGTGCCTGCTTTCCCTCCCACTCACAGAACAGAATATGGCTTCCTTGGGAATGGAGCAGCCTGAAATCTGGGGAAACAAGCACATAGCAACTGCAGCATTCACAGATCTGTTAAAATCAGTCCGATGCATTTCATTACAAGCTATGCGTGCATGCAAGGTAAAGAGAAAAATATATAACGGATGAAGTGCACAGTCCATGAAATTTAAGAGGACACACGAAGCTATCCTATAATGTGGCAAGTCCTGGCTCCTTCTACCTCACCACTGTCGGCATTGACTGGCTGCTGCTCTTTAAATGTTCAGGCAGGATCTTTCCCCAGCTGCACCCGGAGATGCCAGGGACGGGCACTGGCGGATCACTGATGTTGTCTTTCTAGCAATGTGTTGCTGATTTGGCACATATAGAAGGAATAGCTACTCCCTGCAAGGAGTGGCTACAACAATTGGGACTGTTTGACTTAGAAAAACGGTGCGTCAGGGACACAAAAGATGTGCTTCGAAGAATGCATGGTATTGAGAAAGTAGAGAGGGAGACATTTTTAAATTTAAAAAAATTAAAATTTATAAATTTTTAAAGTGTTCTGTAACACTTGAGCTTGGGGGCTCAAGTTCCCATGCAGCTGATTGGTGAGAAGTTTTTGACAGATCACGGGAAGAGTTTGCTTACACACTCAGCTCAAAGTCTGATAACCTCTCAGCTGCACAGAATCAAATTCACTTTAAATTTCTAATTCCACTCGTGGGTTTTGGAGCTTGCATTTGAAGCTGAAGGATGGTTACTCTGAGTCAGAAGCAAAATGCCTTGGGAGACAGAAACATGGACTCCCACTGGTTCCTGAAAGTTGCTGTTTTTGATATCTGATTTGGGTCCATTTATCCTCTCACACAAAAAGACTGTTTGTCTGTTTTAGGCAGCCGAAAGCAAAGTTGGCAGGTGATGGCAGATGCCACTTTGAGGATGGGATGCAGGGTGAAGCAGAGCAGGTGTGCCCTAGCCACTTTTACCTGTGATTCTTGGACATCAATGGAGACATTTTGCAAGCCCTTCCCATCCATCTTGGCTTGAACAAACACTGGTTGTCGGTGTGATGCTTGCCCTACCCACTTTATGTGCCCTCCTTAACAGCAGCTGGGAACAATCAGAACCCTTCTTGTAATCACAGCTTGTACTTGCACGTTGGAATTGCCAACCTAACCTCCCACTTTGAAAGTTATGCTGCAAAATCAGAAGAAAAGGACTGAGATGTTCGTGCATGGAATATTCTCTTTTAAATTGTGGAAATTGAATAAGTATTCTGGAGGGAGAGAATCCATAAAGGACAATTAAAAACCTTTCCACATGTATCCTGTTTGTTTAAAGCGCAAATGCTTTCAGAGCTGAGTTAATTGGGATGAAGAGAAATCAGGCAAGGAAAAGTCTTCATCTGGATGTGACTTGTGTGGGAAATCATGGGGATTGTTTGCTTGTTGGACGTGCGATCCACCTTGCACATTTCCCAGGCTGTCACAATAGAATTGAGTGATTGTTGGAGGCTTGAAGAGGTTTTGTTGTAAATATCTTGGTGGAGCAGAGGGGAGGGGAGTATGCAAGTACTCTGGCAATGTGGCATCAGGTCCTGAAAGCCAAGTCTGCCCCTATTACCCAAGAGTGTGTCTTGCAAGCCAGCTGCAAACTCCTATTTTTCTGGCCAAATGCAACACCCAAAGTAATGAGATCAGATCCAGGAATATGGTGAAAGAGGGACCAAAGTGTATTTATTTATTTACTAGGGGCTGGATCCAGGATCTCTCTTCTGTGAAGGGAAGAGAACTTCTCAGGAAAAGGATTCCTTTCCATCCTATCTTTGGGTACCTGCTCCAGTTTCTCACGGGTTCCTGCTTCTCTGGGCAGCATTTCTGGGGGTTGGAAGGGCTGCCACTGGACTGCAGAGGCCATTTTCATCGGGGCAGCTGATGCAGGGCAGCTCTTGATGCAACACGTGGCCCACTTCCCTAATGGGAGCAGAGCTTTGGATGCAAACTCTGGAGTCTTGAGTGACCCCTCAGACATATTTGCAAGTACATCATACGAATCTGCCTGCCCCCTGTTGGGCAAAGCCCTTCACTACAGCTGCATCAGACGTGTGCCCTTGCCTCGTCAGGTTTTGATGGAGGGCTTCCACAGGTAACCCCCCCCCCACCCACCCAGGCCTCACTCTCAGTAGATGAAAACAGGCCAGTGTCGCACTGGCTCCACCCAGCACCCAGCTCCTGGGCACCCCAACACTGAGGGACAGATCTCCAGAGTTTCCAATCACCTCAAAGCTCCCTCCTATCCAATTCCTATCATCTCACCCCACACATCCCAGCCAAACTCTCTGTGACCAGCGGCTTCCACTTTGACACAGCACAATGCAGGTGTTGCCAAAAGGTACTCAACCCACTGCCCCGGTGACTCGCAAGCGTTCCCCTGGTGGCTTGCAAAGATTCAGGGGCCAGGAAAACCTGCCAGGGGAGCCGCCCACTGTGACCCTCCCTCCCTTTCTGCAGTAGCGTCTGCTGCCCTCACTCCTGCCCCATCCCTCCCCATTCACCCATTGCCACTGCCTGTCCTGTGAATCTAGCAAGTGACGCACAGGGACACCCCCCTCCCAACAGCCCTGGCTCTAAATAATCATTGGGGTTGCCCAGGCCACACCAGGCGGCCAGAGGATTGTCACCCAAACAGACGTGTGTCTGGAAAGTCTAATGTGTGTCCCTGTTTTGCAGATTGTTTGGTGTCTTTTGTCACACTGTGTCCTCACGGATGGAAGCAGGTTTTCTTCAATTTCCCAAATTTGCATTTTTGGAGAAAACATTAACTTTTGCTGATGTGGACTTGCACAGGATGTGCCCTTCTGAAAATGTTTGCTGCTCCCACATCCACAAATCACCCCTCAAGATGCTGAATCGCATGCTTAGGCAGGAATATAAGCATGTTTAGCTGGTCAGTTGGTTGTTCTGTCTCCCTTCCTTCCTTCCTTCCTTCCTTCCTTCCTTCCTTCCTTCCTTCCTTCCTTCCTTCCTGTATTTTTGGACGACTAAATTCCATGCAATTCTGGAGAGTAAAACATTCTACAACATCCCTTATTTGGGATGAAGCTACTCCTAAATTCACTGAATCCACCACAACCTTTTTGTTGTGCTTGTTTGTGTTCGCCCAGAATTCTTAGAGCATATAAAAATGTTATTATTAACATTTCCATAAAATTTATATTTTTTCCTTGCAATTCTCCTAGTGCATACAATTTTGTACATAGTACTGCCCAAGAGGCCCATTTTCACAAGTAATTTTGTACTGGTCGTGTATTTTAACATTTTTCATACATACAACTGCTTCATTTATTTATTTATTTATTTATTAATTAAAACATTTATATGCCGCCCCATCGCAACAAAGCCTTGGAGCGGCTTACAACATATATAAAATACAAAGACATTTAAACTTATAACTAACTCCTCCACCCCCCCCCCCCCCGGTGCATCTCGGCAAGCCCAAATTAAATATATCACATAACAAATTAAATATACCAAATTAAATATACCAAATAACAATAAACCATACCAAAGAATAAATCACCAATTAACTAAACAATACACAACTACATAAATACATAACAATTAACCAAATAAGCAAATTAACAATTAACAATTAAAATACAATTGTTATGTATGTTTGTATTTTCCCCAATATATATATATATTTGCACACATTTTTTTTCCCATTAAGAGAAATCCATCAGCACATTTGGTACAATGCGTGTTTTGAAGGCCAACTGAATTTCAGGTCAGCAAACACTCAACTCTTCTTGGAGCTGTTACCACCACACCTGTTCATTTATCTTGTCATCAGCTAGATCCACAGCACCCAGCTCAGCTATTCAATATAGCTAAACAAATAAGTCAGCAAAATTCCAGGCACTGTTGTCAAGATCATGTTTTTGGCAAACAGTCCAGCGATATGGCTATCAACATTCTGATGAAAACCCTTGTGGCGTCCCTGTATTGTTCGATCTGATTGGGTTCAAACCAGTGAGGGGGAAATAGGAGTTGATAGGAGCCAACTATGCCCACACAGTGGTGATGTCTTTCCCCAGATTAACTAAAAAAAGAAAAATATTCACACCAGTCCCAGCAGAATCATGAAAGTTTTATTTGCAATTAGGTTAACAATGAAGCTAATCCCAAGCGATCCCCTTGAAGCTACCCTGCTGGGCTCTTTTGCTCTGTCAATGACCCCAACCTTATGAGCTCACTGAAACCTAGAACAAGACCACCCATCCTGCTGAACCAGAGCTCCTTCTAATTGGCAGGCCTGTCTTACACAAGGGGTTTGTCAGAAGGCCCTTGCTTGGATCGGAACTCAGACCAACTTTTTTCGTTGGTGTCCTCCTGTTCCAAGAGCCGGCGCAGGACTTCGGTGACAGGGTAGAGGGGAAAGGCTAACTCCTCATTCTTGCTCATGGCTAACCGGATTTCCTCTCGTCCTCTTGTGCCGTTGACCTTTGCAACTGTTCCTCATGGTCAGGCATGCTTTGAAAAGCCCCCCTTTTAAGGGAAAGGTCACTCTGAATGAAGAGGGACCTTCATGGGAAAATGATTTAGAGTCTGCAACATCTGCCAGTTGCAGGGGCTTTCAGGCACAGCCTCCCTGATTAGTCTTACACAGTTTTACTTTGAAAAAGCCCAAAGAGTTCGAACTACTTTTAAAAGCGGGGCTGGGGGAAGGATTTTACAGGATGTTTCAAAATTGGCAAAGGATATGGAAAAGGACAGAAATTTAGGATTCATAAAGGCAGACCTCATGCATGGATGCTGGACCTTGTAAAATTCACATTTCTTTGATTTTAAGTTGCAAACAATGTTCTACTGCCTACATCTGTATCCCATCTTTATTGTCTGTTGCAAGAGCTTACCACTGGGAGGAGATTTCTGCACACCTGGATGCCCAAGAGTGGGGAGACTCCCCCTTGTTGGTGGCATTCCCTTTCACTGAGGAGGGCTGCACAGCAGTATTGCATAGTGGTTAGAGTACAGGGCTGGCACTCAGGAGACAGGGAAGCGAGTCTCCACTTGGTCATGAAGCACACTGGGTGACTTTGGGCCAGTCACTGACACTCAGCCTAGCCAACCACACAAAGTTGTTGTGAGGATAAAATAGAGGAGAGAATGAGGATTGTGCATCACTGGGTTCCTTTCAAGAGGTTGTGAACTGCCCCGAGGCTTGTGGCAAGGGGCGGCCTATAAATCTGTTAATAATAATAATAAATAAATAATAAGAGGAAATACGCAGGTGCACCCACACAGACGGGAACTGGGAACTGAATAATCTGCTCTTGCCCAAACACGGTGCTGCTTTCTGCTTGATTTACCACACAGATTGGAACAATAGGATCCCACCAAAATTTCATGGCAAAACTGAAATTCTGCACCAGAAAAAAAGCTAAATTTTGCCACAAGCTTGCAAATTCTGCCACCCATATACATATTTGCACATTTCCTCTGAATTTTCAAACTTCATTATGCCATTTAAAAATTTCTTTTACACAATTTATTTGGACATGGCAGCCCATGGGCTGCTCTTCTCTCCTGAGCCAGGAACATTGGCTCAGTCCCTGCTCTGGTTTCTAAGGGGCTAAGGGTACAACAGGCTTGGAAAAATACCCATGGAAAGGCAACTCTGCTATGTTCACATGACTCCAGTTCTCTGTCAGCTTCACTGGCTCCCCATTGAAGTCCAGGCCCAATTCAAGGTGTTGGTTATGACCTATAAAGCCCTGAACGGCTTGGGTCCTGGATACCTGAAGGAGCGCCTGCGTCCATATATGCCCACCCGCCCCTTGAGATCAGCGGGAGAGGCCCTTCTCTGGGAACCCTCCGTGAAGGATATTAGGAGGGTAAGTACTCGGAGCAGGGCCTTCTCTGCGGTGGCACCCAATCTATGGAATGCGCTCCCCAGAGAGGCCCGCCTGGCGCCGTCGTTATTTGTTTTTTGGTGCCAGGCAAAGACCTTTTTATTCAAATATGATTTTAATTGTTAATATTATTTATTTATTTATTTTATTCTCGGCCAGGCCGACTCAAATTGTATTGTTTTGATATTGTGTTTGTTTATTTATTATTGTGAGCCGCCCTGAGGCTTCGGCGAATGGGGCGGCATAGAAGCCTCCTAAATAAATAAATAAATAAATAAATAAATAAAAGCTTGCCTGCTTTTGCATGCTAGCTGAGGTTACGAAACACAGCAAACTGGCTTCTAACTAGGCAGAGTCTCCAGAGGATTAGGGGTCTCTCCCTAGAGATGATGGGGAAGGAAACTGGAGCTTTCTGTGCACGAGCTGATCATACATGTCTTGTACTGTCAACTGCGTCGGCGGGGTGGAGGCTTCTTTTATTGCTAGGAGAAAACCTATGTGGAAAACCCTTCCAGTCAACCGCAAATGACAGAGCTGAAACAATCAAATATCACCAAGCTGCCAGATTCCCCGGAACCGAACCATGCACCCCACCGCACGACCCATGCTCAGGTCCCATGCTCTGGCGGAATCACGCCACATGCATGACTAGGTTGCCACGTGTGCCCTGCTGTTTCGTAGCGTGATTCCATGCACACTCTGTATTCTTGATCTCCCCGTTTGCCTTCCTGCTGAATCGAGCCTTTGCATGCCTGTTCGAGTCGAAGCCGCCCATGTGCTGGATTCGTGGAGCCCAGCCTCTGCCCCGCTTCCCAGCGGCCTTCTGCGTGCGGTTACTTCCCGGTAACACCGTGTGTTTTCTTCCACTGCTCTTCCCCCCTTCCTCAGAAAACTCTCTTTTCTAATGCACACCGAGAGCATTGTGTGTGTGTGTGTGTGGGGGGGGGGGTTGTTGTGAAGGAAATTGCCGCAATCAGAAAGGCCAGCTTTGAACAGCATCTGGGCCCATGTTATACGAAAGGGCACCTTCCACCCCACCCCTGCCGAAACAATTACTGCCAATAATTTCCTAGAAGAGGACCGGCCTCTAAAAGCACTTCAGAAGAGCAATTCAGAGAGTGTCACCATGGCTCACACCCCTCCTTTCTTCCCCTCCCCGAAATCAAGAGCCTCGCCAAGGCTGCAGGGAACGGCATCCATTCCAGTCCCTCGAATAGCGAAGGGGTCGTGTTGGGTGGAGATTAAGTCAATTTCCCTTGTTCCTGGGATTCCTGTTTGACCCAAACCCTCTGCTCTCCCCTCCCTACTCTTCCTCCAAGCCTCCTCTTGATCTAGGAAGGGACAAAGGCGGGCAGGCAGGGGCAATTCCCAAGCAAATCGGCACAGCTTTAAGTGATGCGCGGTTTCATCAACGAGCTTTTCACGACGTGGTGCAGAGAAGGGGACACCGTGCTGCGGATGTAGCATGACAAATGCACAATTGAGCAGAACGGTAGGCCAATTTGGGTGTGCCACAGCTGGTTATCTTATAATGGGATCAGTGAGCAGGAGCATACCCTATAACTCTGCCACTAGCCCTACACAGCCTCCTGGGCTTACAGCATGAATGTTATACATGCAACTCTCTCTCTCTCTCTCTCTCTCTCTCTCTCTCTCTCGCTCTGAGAGGTGGGGGGTTAACTCAGGGTAAGGGACCAGCTTCTGCAAAGCCAAAATAAGACACACTCCTTTCCATCATCTGGACATGAAGCTTGTGTTCATCCAGCATAATATTCCATGAACTTTTTCAGTAAGTGCATCGCGTTGCTGGTTCCCATTCAGCTTATGACTGTCCAAGGCCTACTGGGATGCTTGAAAGCCCCCAAGCTTGGAGGTTTGTTGGCCGCCAGTGAAGAGCCGCTGCAGACGCGATCTTTGTCTCTCCATCCTTCTCCTGTGAAGGAGCTCGTTTGCTTAGCCATCTCCTTCCTGTTGGAATGACCATCCATGTGCATTTATGTGTGGTTTTGCCTAACACATACATCTTGGCATGTGATTTTTCACTGATTCCCACTTCTTTTGCAAGCCATTTTTGTAAAATAATGTCTCTTGGAAGGTTATTTTCTCCAGTGTAAGGTTTTCTATACATTTTACCAGAAGATATACATCTTGGTACACATTTTTTAAAAGCTGGGAACTGCACTGCGAAATTCTGAAGCATGCACTTTGAAGGATAGCAGCTTTGGTCCATTTCTTGGTTCCAAAGCGCAGAGTCAGGTATTAAAATGCAAACCTGACACATTTCCCCCCTTTCTCCATGTGTGATGCCACCAGTTCACAGGATGAGCAGTTGTAAACACCGTGGGTGAGATGGGGTGACTCACATAGCACTGAGGATACGTTGAATTCTTTCCACATGAATTTTGGCTGAGCTTGGAAGATGACCTGCTTCTTCTGGAAACCTTCCAATATGGGGAAATTTGCAGGCTCTCCCACGTTTAATGTTCTATTTCCATGGCCAGACCTGGTGCCCTTCTCTGATCCTATGACCACCTTGTTCTCTGGAATATGCTCGAGGACAGGGAAAGGAACCCCAGAAGTGGACTTTGTGGCACCAACTGTGATCCCTCCTATTTTTTTACTTTTATTTATTTGGGTATTTCTATCCTGTCCATGATGGTTTGTCTCTGGACGGCTCCAGAGATAAAATGGGTGCAATCTAGCAATCGCAGTGGGGCAGCCATGGCCCAGGTGCCCTCTGGCTTTTTGCTACATTCTCGAGAAAGGTCGACTGGGACATGACAGGCCAGGCAACATGGATTAAGGAAGCAGATCCAGGCAACGGACCCATGTGCACTGGGCAAAGCCTCCTTTGGCCAAAGAGATCCTCTGCCTCCAGCCTTTCTTCACTGCGTGCTTATTTCATGAGTTGTGCCCTGTCCTCCTTATTCAAAAGTAGTTTTCTGCTGCTTGGTCAGCAAGGAGAGGGCCATTGTCTGCTGCTCCTGCTCTGGGCCTCTCCTGGAACGTACAAATGTAAGAAAAGCCCTGCTGGATCAGATCTGAGGTCCGTCCAGTCCAGCACACCTGCTGCCCACAGGATTCCTCCAGCAGGATGGGTGCAAGACCTCCTCCTGCCCAAATTCCTCCGCAACTGGTCTGTGCAGGCAGGCCACCTCTGGTCAAGGAGGGAGCCCATAGCCAGCAGGGCGAGTAGCCATTGCCAACTACCTCCTCCATGAATCTGTCCAATCCCCCTTTAAACCCCTCCAAACTGGTGGTCCTAAGCCTCCCACCAGTCAACCTCATGGGAAACAGCATGATGGACCAGCTGGATCTTTGGCCTGATTCAGCAGAGGGAGTTCAGAACGGTACTTTTGTGTCTGGAAGAAACGCATCTGTGAATATTGGGTGCTGGCAACGTAGTTCTTGCCTTCACAGCTGTGTGACCAACTTGGGAAATATCCCTGAGCGGGATGGGCCAGTAGCCTGATCCAACTGGGCCGTTCTGTCCCTGGTGCTCGAGGCCACGTGCCCCCAGCAAAAACCTCTTCTTCAGATGTGCACGCCATCTTTCTCTTCTGAACTTCCTTCCTGAACTGCGATCTGCAGAGTCTTCCACCCATCCGCTTTCAGCAACACGGGCATCTTTGCGGGTGGATCACGCACCCCATTGTGGCTTTTAATGCCACATTTAATCATGCCAAGACTGGCAGTCTTGCTAGCCAGCTTGAAAGAACATACAAGTCTTCCAGCGCTTCAGAGCCTGGTTTCTTTTCTTCCCTAAGGAAGATTTCAAAAGCTGTTGGGAGTTGCGTGTATGTTGTTGAGGTGAGGCACAACTGGGGTCCAATTAAAAGTAGTGCTACGAGAATAAGCCCTAACAGAATGCGGTTTTACCAGGTGATGCATATTTGAAGTGGGACTCACCTTCCAGTATGAAACAGAAGTGTTCCTTCGCCTTCCCCTTCCTTTTGTATTTAGTTTGGCTTTGTATGATTTTTAACAAATTTTATATATGTACCACTCAGTTTCAGCCACAAGGTATAAGATTCATTACTTTATAGGACACACATACGCTGCTCTCTTGGGCTCATGCAAGTAGTGGCTTATTTTCCCCATAAAATTCTTAAATCAATGGCAGGGGATCATTTTCTTGGTGACTTTGTGAAAGAAAACAAAGGCAAATCCTACAGGAAACATGCTCACATACCTGTGAAAGCCTGAGCCGAAACACTTCAATAGAGGCTCATTTCAATGCGTATCCCATGGAGCTTTAAATGATTTTCGAAGAGATCTGTGCAACAAGGTGGAGGAGAACGCAAGGACAACGCAATCTCTGAAGCACGTACTGCTATTGTTGTTATTCTGACAACTGATTTCATTTCTGCACTGCCCAACAGCTTCCCAATCTCTGGGAAGCTCATAACACTTCACACAAATACAATACAAAACACAAGTACAATAGAATGACATATGCGTGCAATACCAAATTTAAAGCAGAACGTAAAACACTTGGAGCCACTAAAACAACTTCCACGGAGCTTGTTGTGATGTGCCTGAAGTCCTTTCTGACTTGTGAATGATTCTCTTCCAGAATGTCCTGCCCTTGACAGTTCTCGCAAATTCAGGGCTGTGGCTTCCCGTAAAGGAGTCGCTCCATCTCACAGCTGCTCTTCCTCATTTTCTTCTACCTTTGAAGAACCAAAGCAAGTTCAGTACAACGAGGCTTGTTTAAAGGAAAACAAACAAACAGACAAACAAACAGCTGGCATGAGTCCCTGGCTGATGCTTTTAGAGATAATGCCCCTGACGATCTGCAGCAGAGGCCCTTCTCCGGGAGCCCTCCGTTAGGGAAATAAGGAGGGTGAGCACCCAGAGGAGGGCTTTCTCTGCGGTGGCGCCCCACTTATGGAACGCGCTCCCCAGAGAGGCTCGCCTGGCACCGTCATTATTTGTTTTTCGGCGCCAGAAGACCTTTTTATTTAAAAGTTATTTTAATTGTTAATTTATATTTGTTTATTTGTTTATTATTATTATTAGACAAATTTCTATGCCGCCCCTTGCCAATTAGCCTCGGGGTGGCTTACAACATATAAAAAAAAAACACAAACCAAAAATCCAAAACAATACACCATCTAAAATACACATTCTAAAATTGGCCCATCTCAAAGTCACAATTTAAAATGATAAATAATCCTTATTAACTTTAAAATATACAATTTAATTTAATTTACAATGTAATTTAATTTACAATTAAATTAATAAATTAACAATTAAAATATTTCTTAAATAAAAAGGTCTTTGCCTGGTGCCGAAAAACAAATAATGACGGCGCCAGGCGAGCCTCTCTGGGGAGCACATTCCATAAGTGGGGTGCCACCGCAGAGAAGGCCCTCCTCCGGGTACTCACCTCCTTCACTTCCCTCACAGAGGGTTCCCGGAGGAGAGCATCTGCCGCCGATCGTAAGGGGCGGGAGGGCATATACTTATGGTATTTATGGTATTTTTAATCTTTACCTCGAGATGGGCCAGTTTTTAATGTAAGTTTTAAATAATTTAATTAGTTTGTTGTGGTTTATTTATTGTTGTGAGCCGCCCCGAGGCTTGGTCGCAAGGGGGCGGCATACAAATTTGTAAATAAATAAATAAAATAAATAATGCTTGCCACTCACCGACTCAACATTGAGGCCAGTCTTAACCTGGTGCTGAATGATAGCAGGGTTGGTGTCTGGGGGGGGGGGGTAGGGAGGGCTTGGTGGAGAGGTCTTTCCATAATTGGGGGCTGACACTGAGAAGGCCCTCCTCCTTCTTGCCCCCCCCCCCCATTTTCATGTGCAGGAGAGCAGATTTGGCTTTGCAACCCTTTGCCAAATATTCAGAACGGCGCTCCTCTTCCACGTTCCATGCAGCCAGCCAGACCCTTTTCCAGGTTACTCCGCTGAATGAACCCTTGGACTGCTGCCCTGCCAATAACAGCAATAATCATACACGCCCAGTGCAAGTCCCGAGAGGCGCTGCTCGTGATCTTCGCTGCGGCCATGCTTTGTGCTGTCTTTTCTCTAGGTGGCCATTTGTGGCCAGCTAGAATTAGTGCCATGGAGGAAAAGGGAAGTTGGCTGGGGAAGCCATTGGAGCTGAGATAACTCCTCGGCCTCACCTCCTGCCATCCCTCCACCCAGTCCTTCCCCTCTCTGGGGCCCAGCTGTGACCTCAGGAAGGGGCAGCTGGTGCAGGTTGTTCCATACCGGTGTGAGGGAGGAGTTCCTATACTGGAGCACATGTTCTCAGAAGTCGGACTCCAAAGCATCCCGGGACCTTCCAGATAATGTCTGGAAGCTATGGACTTGCACCATAAGCATCTCAGTCTGTCTTGGGCTGCTTCTGAAAGCCTCACCCATCTTGAGGGATTCAAAACAATAATATCCTATATGTTTGTCAACTTTGGGTTTCCCCAGGAATGTGCATACCTAAGGATACATGTGGAATCCTTTGGACTTTGGGCGGCTTTGTCCTGACGGAGTCTGAGTTCCCGGCAAGGGTGCTCAGCATTTGTCCAGCACTCCCCAGGAACGGAGCCTGCAGGGCAACGGCTCAAGCCAGGGCCCTCTCCCACATCACATGCTTGGCTTGTGCAAAAGAAGGAGGTTGCCAACCATTCAACCTTCCCTCTGGATGTGTTTGCAGACTTTCTCTCAGCTTGGCTTGCTTCCCAAGAGCAGACCAAACTTAAGTGGAAGTCTGATCATGGATTCCATGGGGCTCCATTGCACCCTTTCAAGCAATTCCATGTATCTTCTGTATAGCCTGAAGTGCTGGATCCTGCTTAATCTTGGCTGCTGAACAAAGTCAGGGCTGGTTGCAGTCTGGATGGGTGACCAAAATGTTGTGAATGGTGTAGAGTTTTGGCTATGGGTGGTATAAAAATGTAATAATAATAATAATAATAATAATAATAATAATAAATCCCCTCTGCTGTTTTTCTTAGCTATTTTAGCTACAGTCCTATCAACATCATCAGTTGGTGGGAGAATTATTTACCATTAAATTTTTGTCTGACCTCCTCTTGGCATGGATGGCTTTTGCAGACTTAAAATCCCGATATTTTACGGGTGAGAAAAGCCTCACAGGAGGTAGAAGTGCAGGTCTAGGCAAACACAGAGCATCTGATGGTTTCCAAAAGTTTAGTTCAGCTCTGGATGTTGTTTGCTAAAGACAGATGATTTCAGCTATTCTTACGGACAGGATTGTTATGATGGAAAATGAAAAGCTTTCCTTAAGTAATCATACACTGATGAAAAGTTGAGCTGGAAAAAGGCAACAATTCCCCTGAAACTC
Source organism: Varanus salvator macromaculatus (assembly GCA_023646645.1). Classification (NCBI taxonomy): domain Eukaryota; kingdom Metazoa; phylum Chordata; class Lepidosauria; order Squamata; family Varanidae; genus Varanus; species Varanus salvator. The sequence continues at coordinate 5,688,803 of JAIXND010000771.1, read as the reverse complement.
GCTTCAGTTAAAGAACTGAGGATTCATTAACTACATCCTGAACTTAACACACAAAAATACTGGTAAGGCAAATGCACCGTTCAGATCATGGCATTGAAATATCCTTCTCTGTCTAACCAGGTTGTTTCCTGAACTCTGCAAGGCAGAACTGGCTCAAAGGTATTTAAAGGTATTGCACAGCCAGAAGTGTGGCTTCTAGATCGAGAGAGGTGTTACTCTACACAACTCTGGTGCGCCCACAACTGGAGTATTGTGTTCAGTTTTGGGCCCCTCATTACAGAAAGGATATAGCCAGGTTGGAGTCAGTGCAGCGTAGGGCCACAAGGATGGTGGCTGGTTTGCAGGGGATGCCGTATGAGGCGAGACTGAGGGAACTGGGTCTCTTCAGCCTGGAGAAGAGGAGACTCAGAGGGGATCTGTTGGTGACATACAGGTATGTGAGGGGGTGTCACATGGAGATGGGGAGAGGCCTGTTCTCCCCTGCAGAGGAAGGCAGGACGCGCTCCAATGGAGCAAAGCTCAGGGAGCCAAGGTTCAATTTGGATGCCAGGAAGCATTTCCTGACAGTGAGGACCCCGAGGGCGTGGAATGGGCTTCCACGGGAGGTCGTTGAGGCCCCATCGGTGAGGGTGTTCAAAGATAGACTGGACATGCACATGGTGGGCATGTCATGAGCGGAGCCGGCTGGTGCCGGAGGTCAGACTAGATGGCCCAGGAGGCCCCTTCTGACTCGCTCTGTTTCTATGTTTCTATGTTTCTAAAGTGGGTGAAAAGTTTCCGGTTGAGCAGTAGTGGAATGATCTGTACCACCAATCATAGTTTTTCCCACCTTGGGAAGCTTATGTATGTCCTTGTCATATATGTATAACTCTAAAACTAATTTGTGTGATTTTAAGAGAAGGTGGGTGGACGCATTTATTACAAATGGTTGTATGTTTGCTTTCTCACTTGGCTTTCTAAGATACTGTCCCGCTGAGGAATTTTCCAAGCCTGGGTTGAGCATTGTCCAGTGCTGGTGGTCAAGCCATGCCACCCAGGGAATTCTGACATCGGGCACCACCAGCTACTCTTATCCTCAGCCGTGCATTTGACTGGAAGGCAGACCAGGAGTTCCCTTGCCTCTGTGTACAAAGAAGGAACACGAGCGCAGCTCTCTATGTCTATTAAGACCAGCCTTCACTCAGATTCTCATCTCTGTGAATTCCAGCCGCATGGCTACGAAACACCTGAAAGAATTCATGGGCATCCGTATTTCTGAGGTTCATCGGGAAGGCATCCCATGGCCATAAGTTGGGCAACTCCAGAATTTTAAGCCATAAGGAGATTGCACCAACTTTTCTGTGCTCCTCACAGCGGCTCATTATCATTATCCGTGTGACCTGGCTTTCCTTATATCACCATGAGGGCTCCAAAGTCCCAGTTAAAGATGGCATGTGGAATACCAATCTGCCAGTTGGGTACCATGAGCAGATGCAGCGATTACATCAGTGTTATTCAGCTTTGGTTTCTCTGCATTTCTGGGCTGTCACAAGAAATTCAGGGAGGGGGCACACAAAGGCCTTGCCTGACCCGGAAGCACGCAGGCTGGCAGCTCGCTCTTTTCTTCCACCCAGTCTCTGCACATACAATAAAGGCAGCTGTTTGGAAGAGGGCCGTCTGCTATAGAAAGAGGGCAAGAGGGCAGGGAATAATTTATTTATTCTGCACAATGTGCTGTTTGAGCAGACTCCCAAACAAAATCCAGGCGGAAGCTGTTCTTGGACCGGGGAGGAGTTTTGTAGGGGGTCAGTAAATGGATTATGTACCCTGCCACAGTCTGGCTTTTAATTGATGTGTGGGAGGGGGAGAGAATGGGCTGTGAAGTCTCTGTCTAATTACATTAAGGATGCTCTTACTAGTGTGATTATAAACTCTTCTCTCTCTCTTCCTGTTCACAAGGATAAAAAAATTGCATTTTCAAAGTTAGGAGAAGTCAGCCAAATTGCTTTGTTTTTATTTCAAAACCAGAGTCCATTTCAAAAACCCACTATCCTTTCTCAGAACTCATCCCCCACCCACCGACCTCTAGTTCTTTTCCTTTGCAACGTCCCTTTGGGAAGCTTTGCTTTAAATGCACAAATATACTAATCTCTTTTTAAATTGCAGCGCTGGATGAGTGGAACAGCCAGGCTTGCGACTCAGAAAGAATGCTAACAAGGGTGTTTTTCTTCTTTTTAATTCCTTTACTAAATGACCACTTTCTCCTTAGCATGACACCACTGTCTGAAGGGCAAGCTTCCAATTTGAAGAGAGATGCCATGATGACTTTTGATACTTCCATTAGAGATGGACTTAGCAATCAAGCCTGCCGGTGTTGCATCTGGCGCCTTTCGAAAGATGAGAATCTTTTCATGGCTGCGGCTGCGGGAGGAGGGAGACTAATACCTATCAACCATCCCCCTCTTCTTAAATATATGCTTAGTAATTATATTAGAGGAACAGACAGGGGCATAGCATTGCTCTCTTTTCATAATACAAGGACTAAAGGAGATCTGTAATGCTTCAGACAGCGGGTTTCACATTTGGGTTTTGGGTATCAGATTTTGGCTGGTGTTCCTTGTATTTTTGTTCCTTTGTTTTGCTCTAAAATGTGCTTTGACTCAGTTGCTTGAGTCACCTGGAATTATTTGCCATCAACAACCCCTGGGTAATGGGTTTGAACCTTCTTTCAGGTCCTGATCCAATGTGGTCCCAGATCAAGACATGGAAGTGGGCCTTCCAAACATTTATTTATTTATTCACATATTTATAGGCTGCCTATAACTGCCAAAAGACCTTCCTAGGTGGCTTACAACATATCACACACACACATAACATTAAAACTTATTTAAAAACTTAAAAGATTGAAAATACAGTAGCTCTACAAAAAAGGCCACAGCATTCAAAATGGTTAAGTATTTTTTTTAAAAAGGTATATCTTTACCTGGCACTGAAAAGAAAATAGAGATGGCACCAGGTGAATTTCCCTGGAAAGGGAGCTCCGGCGATGGGGAGCAGCAGCGGAAAAGACCCTTCTTTACATGGGTAAATAAAACCAGCAAGTTTTATGTTGGCAATGGAAAGATTGACAACCTTGGCCTGAATGATGGAATGCTGTGCAATACAAAATGTGCAAGAAATTCAGACGAAAGGTGTGTGAAACTGTCGAGAAAAGAACAGAGTCTGCTTTGAGGGACCGCATGCACCTCGCAATTCATTCTCGCGAAGGATGTGTGCAGATTTGGGGTGAGCTGGCACCAAATCTTTTTGCCTAGCAATTCCGGAACATGCAGATGCTTGGGCCCCTGGTGCTTTCTTGCCAGTTGATGTCCCTGGGAGTGGCCAGACACCCAGAACACACATGACACTTGGGGAACACAGGGGGCAGATCTTTTAGATCTGCTTTCTCTGGGATCTACAGATCTACAGGGGCTGATGAATCCCCTGCTGAAATAGAGAAATGCTGAGCTTTGCCACGGGGATTCTGGGCATTAATTCCTATTCACTGAAGTGGGTAAATACTCGGTGAGTTTGTTGGCGATGCCAGGGAAACATGAGGGGGATTCCAATGAGTTTGGATGTCTGTGAGTCCAACCTGTGGGTTCCAAAGTGGATTGGCTTTTTCCAAATTCCATGGATTTGTAAAACTTTTTTTTTTTAATGGGGGCAGTGAGATGTCAGCAAATGCACTACTGCACACTTGCGCAAAAGTGCATGAATATAGATGTGCATTTGCAAACAGGAATGACATTCTAATACACCTGAAAAAGAAAACCAAACCAAACCAAAATCCAGAGCAGCTCTGCTCCCCCATTCCATCAATGGGTGGACAATGGAATGAAAATGGCTGAACAATTCATGAAGCAAAAACAGGGCAGATGTAACAAGATGCAAACAGTCCTGGTATTCGTAACCGAAACTGCTGTTTAAATGGGGGGCTTTGAGCTATGCTGGTAGCCTGGATTGGGCTTAGCAATTCCGGTTGCTTCACAGCAACAAAAGCTGTTCCTGGAACTGGAACCCGCTATGCTAGAACTCACACAACGGCTGCTGGCCACGACCTGGAGCAAGATAGAATGCAACACTCTCAAAAGCCCACATTTTTGTGGACCCCCAGGGAACCCTGCTCAGTGACCTCATCCTCGAATGAACTTGATTTAATTAAAGAAAGGCCAAAGGATATGGACTTTCCTTGGCACCTCTAAACCACGGGAAGAAGTGGGAAATTTTGCACTTAGAATAAATTTGTGCTTGTTCATGTTACACTGTTGGTTAAATAAGTGTATTGTGCTTGATGGGGAGACCACTACCCAAACAGATCCCAGGTCCTGGCTTTCCATGGGGAGGGGGGCACTTGATCTGGTACTTACACTAAAAACAAGAGAATGAGGCTTAGATGCTAAATCTGGCATTGAGAGCGAGCCACAATTTACAGTTCCATTTCTTCCTGATGCTGGAGGAATCTGGGGGTTGAAATTCAAGGAAGAGGATGAGGTGAAAAGGAAGTAGAGAAGGAAGACGTGGCAAAAGGATTTCAACTGCTGCAGTTTGTTCTTAGCCCACTGGTCTGAACAGAGCAACACGAGAGCAGAATCCATCTGCTCCTGGAATCCCTCTAGTCTTGCATCCTGTTTCCCAGGGTGACCAGTAAGGTGTTCCTGGGAAATCTACCCAACAGGTTTTGAAGACAACAGCCATCCCCACTTTTATATCTTCCAAACTTGGAATTCAGAGGCATAGTGCCTTGGCACGTGGAAACGTCACCGAGCTAGCACAGATTGGGGTCTCCTCAATCTAGGCGACCGATGAAGGATGGGATGACAGTTGGGTAGAACCAATAACAATACTGACTCCTGAGAGATTAATTCAGTTGTCACCGGATCATGAATTTACCCAACCACACACTTTTGAGCCAATATGGGGAAAAAATGCAGTTCGCCTGCAATATTCACACTTCTTTGAATTTCTTAAGAAGTTCTCTCATTTAAACATGCGTACAAAAATTTTAGGAGAAAGTTCACAATAAGCAAGTTCAAAAAAAGATTTACTGTGTCAAAAATAAAGTTAGCATTGATTAAATTAGGAAATTAGAAACATAGAAACAGAGCGAGTCAGAAGGGGCCTCCTGGGCCATGTAGTCTGACCCCCGGCTCCAGCCGGCTCTGCTCACGACATGCCCACCATGTGCATGTCCAGCCTGTCCTTGAACACCCTCACCGATGGGGCCTCAACTTCCTCCCGTGGAAGCCCATTCCACACCCTTGGGGTCCTGACTGTCAGGAAGTGCTTCCTGGCATCCAAATGGAACCTGGGTTCCCTGAGCTTTGCTCCGTTGGAGCACATCCTGCCTTCCTCTGCAGGGGAGAATAGGTCTCTACCCACCTCCGTGTGACACCCCCTCACACACCTGTGTGTCTCCAACAGATCCCCTCAGAGTCTCCTCTCAGAAGAGTACACAAAAATAAAAGCAAGTTTTCATACAGGCCTTAACAATTCCAGTAGATGTTCAATGTTTGGGATGAGCTGCCTTAAGATTGAAAAAAAAATATCCATGTTTACAGACCTAACTTGTGAAATGCAGCCAACATTAACCCCAACTCGTTGGCAGGGGTTCAAGCAGGAATGCGGGAAAAGACATCTTAGAAGGAGCACAAAATGGGCCTTCCCATATCTACCCATATCCCAAGCTGAGTAGTTCCTTTTTTCTAACTTTATCTTCCCCAGAGCCCACAGTTTTCACTTCCTGATTGAGACTCTTGCTCAGCGTTGCCAAACAGATGGCACATCCTTCTACAAAGAGAGCCAAAAGATGCTGCATGGCAAATTGATAAAGCTCATGGAGTGATTTCAGCTCACTGTGGGAGGCCGACGCGAGGCCTTCGAAAGGACACAGACGCTCTGCAACAGATTCTCAAGGGAAATGGAAATGGCTGCCAGCTCGCTCCGGGGTTATGGATCCTTGTGCTAGATTGCCGTGCCAAAACTGAATTGTGGAAGTGGAATGTAACTTTGTGACAGCAGCTAATGTACACAAAGGTACTTGATGTGCGTAAGAGATGGAGCTGCCTGGCCACAGAGCTTTTCAGAATTGGGAAATACAAACAGCCGCGTCTCAAATACATGTTGGGTAGAAGGGCATCCCTTGGATCATCGGATCTGGATGGTTTTCAACAGATATTGAGAAATTGGGCATGCCTCGCTGTTTAGCTTTAATTCTGAAGTTGCAATGGGCCTTTTGGCTGGGGTGCTGATAATTTAAATGTGCTTTTTTGGTTGAGACAAAGAAGTGACGGAAAGAACTATGGGTCAGTAGTAGAGCATGTATTGCATGCGAAAACAAACAAACAGTCCCCTCAAACTCTCAAGTTCAATCTCCAGCACTTCCAGTAGGGCTGGAAAGAAGCTGACTGGAAGCCTGGAGGCTTGTCACCAATCTGTGTAGATTATACTGCACTAGAAGGTCTGATGGGCCAGTATTACTGTCGGTAGTCCTCCATGTTCTCCTTCAAGGAATTCTTGTCCCATGGGATGGTTAGAAGACATATCACAATAGCACCTATTTTGAAATGAGACGGGCTTAGGTCCGGCTAGTGCCTGGATGCGGGACCACCACCAGCCATCAATCCATATGCTACCTTGTGCCTTCGAAAAGTAGAATATGGAAATAAATGAGATTTAAGATTAATGTCAACACATGTTTTAAAAAACCCTGACATTTTCGGTCTGATTTTGCTTTTAAATGTCTTCCTGTTACATGCTGTCAAGCCATCTTTGACTTACGGACAACCCTAAGTATGAGCGCCCGCCAAAAGTCGCATACTTGACAACCCTGCTGTGTTCTTCCAAGTCCAAGGCAGTGGCTTCCTGGATGGAGCCCATCCATATCACCTTTGGTCTGCCTTTCCTTCTGCCCCTGACATTCTCTGGCATGATGGTCTTCTCCAGGGAGTCTTATCTTCTCATGATGTACCTACCCCAAGGAGCACAGTTTTGTCATTCTTGCTTCCAGAGCAAGTTCCGGCTTGATGTGCATTACAACCCCCTTGTTCATCTTTCTGTCAGCTCAGGGTATTCGTAAAACTCTCCTCCAGCACCATGTTTCAAACACACCAATTTTCTTCCTGTCAGGTTTCTTTACTGTCCAGCTTTCACACCCATACATTGTAATTTGGAACTCTCAGTCTTCTTCTAACTGTATGTTATTCTGAAAGGAGTTTAACCATTCTGATACCTAGCAATAGATGATATACTTCACTGGGTGGGGAAATATCCTACATATATTTATTGTACATGGAAACACACACACACACACACACACAGAGGCACTGAGCTTACTCTGCAGATACCTGTCTGCCCCCAGTCCACTCACTCCCTGGAACATTGTCATCCATCATGTTGTTTTTCCCACAATGCCCCTGATAGATCCTCCATCTGGGGCATTGTGGGAAATACATAGAAACAGCAAGTCAGAAGGTGTCTCCTGGGCCATCTAGTCTGACTGCTGGCTCCAGCCGGCTCCGCTCACGACATGCCCACCATGTGCATGTCCAGCCTATGTTTGAACACCCTTAACGATGGGGCTTCAACCACCTCTTGTGGAAGCCCACTCCACGCCCTCGGGGTCCTGACTGTCAGGAAGTGCTTCCAGGCATCCAAATGGAACCTGGGTTCCCTGAGCTTTGCTCTGTTGGAGCGCGTCCTTCCAAAAGAAAATATTGGAAGCCATTGTGGGAGAAAGAAAGTTCCTTCCCATTATGGATGGTCACCGTGTTTTATTTATTTCTTCAGGGCCCATCCGTATTCTGCGGCCCAATGCAGTACATGAAGCCCAATGGGAGGAAGGAGAATGGTGGATGGCAGGAGACTTTGTGGCTTCATATAGCTCATGAAAGGCCCCACTGCTCTGATGCTCTCCCAGGTGAGTCCCCCGTTGGTGGGGCACCAATGGATGAAGGTCAAATCAGGATCCAATTCTAGCAGCAGCCCCAGTTGGAATTGAACCAGCTTAGTGCTAGGTAGCAACTTGGGACTGGATGCTCTGCCCAGCTAAACGGGTAATTTGCACAATTACTTTGTGTCTGTAAAATTTAGAGCCTGAACCAAAATGGAGCGCATACAACCATTGCCCTCTTGTGCATCTGCTTGGAAGAGGCCCAAATGATACCAGCTTATGAAAAAAAGGGAAACAACTTATTGGTTGGGGTGATTTTGCTGTCAACACTCACGATTGTACATTAGGCATCTGTGAAATCTGCTCTGGAAATGCTTCATTGTTGTTTCCCTGCATTGCTCAGCAAAAATTCCAGTGGTTAACTCCAGTTTCAGCAGTCTGTGCTGCCATTCTTGGAACGGCAGGGTCTCCGGCTTCCTCATGTGGGGGTGCTTGGCTCACAGACACACAGTTCGACAAGTATGTCCATTTCCAGGTGGTGTAACCCAGCAAACGTTCTGGTGCAGGTGTTCTTTGCATTGGGATGCACCTCACCTGGGACAGCATCATCTTAAGTCTGAACCAGCCTGGATGCCCCACTTCAGTTTGCATCTTTTGTTCTAAGTGGGTCTTACTGGGAAAGGTTATCATGGGATGTGACAAGACCGCAGGAAGTCATTTGGACAAAATAGTATAAGACAACGGAGACAGTGAGATAATGCACAAAGCCCTGTTGCCATGGTACTAAAAACAGAAGGAAAAAGGACTACAGAAAGAAAAAGGGGACTCTCAGGTACGTATGCAAACTCTTTTATTATGGTCCAACACATTTCACACGTACTGGTTTCCTTCAACAGGGGTTGCTTATTTTCTGATCGATTTTCTGAAACTGGCATTTCCAGAACACATCGGTCAATGACGAAAGGCTTTCTATATGCATGTGGGATCCATTTTCTCCCTTTGTGGTTCTTTTTTCAAACCTGTGCATTCCTCTCTTGTTCTGCCTGTAAAAATATTAGATCACTTGCTGGAATCACAGGGTTCAGGGAAAGCAAGACGGACTGAAGGAGATCTGCTTACAGTTTTGTAACGCTGGTTGGCTTTTCCAAGGTAGGCAAAGGGATGCAAAAGCAGAAACGTACAAGCTCATTAAATCTTTTCCATCTGATTTTCAGAGATTGTCAGGACTTTTTTGTTTTATCATTCTCCCTTCAATAGAACCCATTTTTTTAAAAAAACCAGAATGTCATTCTAGCTGTGCTAATTCTCATTAGACCTCATGTGCCAGATCTGCACCAGCAAAAGAAGGCCTGTGGAGTCTGCCTGACTCAGTAAAACCCATCCGCAGAGGAATATGCCACTGGAGTATTTGGAATATGCATCCAAACTTATTTAATTCTGTTGCAGATTTTAGCAATAACCCTGGATGAGTATACTTAGAAGAAACATTGGCTGCAGAATGATGGCTTTGTTATAGACCCTTGCCTACTGTTCAGATGTTCCTAATACTGTGGGGAAAGCGGAGATCACAGAGGCGTAATGGAGGGCAGAGCCTGGTGGGTTAGGTGGGAAGAACGCACGAGTTGCATCTGGCCCATGGGCCAGAGGTTCCCCACACTTGGTTTTGCCAAGCACAGGCTTCCTGTAAGGGGACTTCAGTGACCAGTTTTGTACCTTGACCTGTAGTCCTCCACATTTTCACCTTGCCTTTCCATATCAATCTAATATAAATAGTACAACCCTGTTAAGAATGAAGACGAACCGGAAGATATGGAAGACTTTGCTCAAACGAGCCAAAGATCTTATGGGGAATGAGGTTCGGCTGGATCTCAAGATCCCTTCCAGTCTTGGGAGTCTGAACTGTAAAACTGGGATCTGCTACTTTGGTTGAGCCAGTTTTCGGAGGCTAAGTTAATCGCACCTTTACTTTGTCAAAGAGACTGGCCTTTGTTAAGGAGAAGGAAACACGGTTTTCTTCCTCCACCTGTCTCCTTTGCGGTTGTTGTCACCCAGCTGTGACTGTGTCAATAAAAGCAGCACGTTGTTTCTGTGTCCTGTTTGCCTCTAGCAGACAGTTTCATACCCATGGTATTTAGATAACGCCGCCTTATCAGGCAATAACTAGGATATTAAAAAGCAAACAGACCCACCCAACTGCTACAGATGAAGTACAACCTATCAGCCTTTGGTTATGGGTTCAGCAGGTGTTTGCACTGAAAAATAAATACGAATGAGGCAGTTGGGTGAAAGGATTTTTATAAAAACTTATCGGTTTCAATATAGCAAACAATGTTTACAGAATATAATAAAGCATGAGGGCACCTTGTCTAACCCGGCTCTCTCTAGATGTGCTGGATTACAACTCCCATCAGCCCCAAGCACCATACCATAAATACCTATAATAGTGGTAACTGTTAACATGAAAACACCTGTGGAAAAGGTTTCTCAGAATCACCAAGGAAAGGAACTAACCTCTACAGCCATGAAAAATGAACTGTTTAGTTTTACCATTTTTTTAGCCCTGACCTGGAAGTAGAATTCATTTTATGTTCTGGTCCTGGCTTCTAGCTGTTTGTTTCTGAATCATGGCTTTTTAAAGGAGAATTTGGAACGGCTTAGTGGTATATCGTCCACACACAGCGGATGCTGTCATGGTGTCTTTCCCTTTGATGCATGCCACATATTTTGTTCTTTTGACTCATGCTCCATGACATTTTGAAGGCTGCACAGACTGTGGGAGCGAACTGGGAATAGGACATGAATTCCAACAAAGCTTATCCTGAAATGAGAGCTAAGTCAGAACTAAGAGTGAAGTAAGACAAAGCGAGCAAGCTTGTGTGTGTTTACACAGACCTAATCTCCAAGAAGGTCTAATCTCCCATCCTTCTTGGAGCCAAAGAGCATGTTATTTCAAATCTGCATCTAGCAGCTTAGTCTTCCCACCCCATTTTTACTCTAGAGTAGGCACAGTGGGTCTGAGCCAGAGAGAAGGGTGGTCTTTAGGATCTGGACCATGCCACCAGTTTTTACAAATGGAAAAATACCGGGCAGGGAGAGATGTCTGCTTGGGTCTCTCCTGGATGGAGGTCACAGCCCTGAATTGACCAGAGCTGAGCAAAGTTGTCAGGAACGGGACATTCGGGAAGACTTTCACTCACAGGGTCACCATAAGTCAGAGACAACTTGGTAGCAACTCATAACTACACGAACTGACTATTGGATTCTGGAACAACTGAAGTCAGTCCTTCCAGAAATGGGGCAGATCCAGATCTAGTCACATTTGGATCTGACCTACTGAAATCAAGAGGAATCAAGTGACTACCTAAAGAGCCCCAACCTAGGTGTGGCACGGAGGTGTCCACTTCCACCTGGACCTGGGATATGCAGGAATCCCCATGTGGGGGAAGCCCAAGGGCCACAAGGCGGCATGGATTGAGGCCATGGGTGGGGAAGAGCCCTCCAGTGGGCTGCTTCACCGCCTCTGTGCTTTCTGCACTGGGAAGGACCTGAGATACCTTTGAGGGGGAGCGGCATGGTTATCCCTGCTCAGAAATAAGAGTGAGGCTTCGTCTCCTTGCTGGCCTTGAGGATGCAGGGCAGGGAGGTCTGGGAGAGGGGCCCCTTCTGAAGTACCATAGGCTAGGGATGTGTCAGGGCTCCAAGGAAGCTCTCCTGCTAGTATTCACAGGCTTCCTCTGGGGCTCTGCCTGGCTGTAGAAAGTGAGCTCAGCCAACAGGCAGTCCACGAATGCTCGCGGAACGAAGGTTGTGCAGCCAGAAGTGTCGTCCACGTCATGTGCAGCAGCAGAAACAAGGACTGCAGAGAAAGAGGGTCACTACTTGTGCCACGTTCAGGTGAGGCCCCATTCCTGGTGAGCGCTGTGAAAATGCCGGGTGAGCCCCCCAAGAGTTTGGGCTCATGGCAGTTGCAAGGTGGGCTGCAGTGTGGGGAGCCCAGCCCGGGAAGTCGGATGCATTCCCACCCCAAAAACCCATTCCACACACATCCACACCAACAATGGGCTGGCATGGGAAGGGGCAGGAGGTTGCGCGCTGTTGGCGATGGCCAACAGTGTGTATGGGGGGATCGTGTTGGGTGGAGAAGACACAGGTGCACCCAAGAAACTTCTCCCAGCAACAAGGACTGATGCTCCAAGCCGTTTGATAGGACAGAAACGAGTTGACTTGGGCAGGAATGGGGAGCCAGAGATGCTCTGAAGGGGAGGAATCGGAAGGGGGACTCCTCCACGTCCTCCATATCCCATCTTATTACTTTCTCACTCACTCACTCTCTAACAAGCTCTCCCCAAGCAGTGCTCGGATGTCGTCCCTCCCCGAGGAGCACGGTTAAGCTCCCTGTGGCCGCCATGAATACGAACATGGCTCCTGTTTGCACCGCAGGCCGCGTTCTCCCTCCGCTGATCTAATTAAAGGGGCAACCCTTCTCCAGCAGCGGCTCAGCCGATTATCGGCATGCCATATGGCCCGGGAGGCAGGGCGGAGGGTCAGGGGTTGCAGTTGTGCGCTGCTCCAAACTTCTGTCTTGGCTCAGCCTTGCCCAGGGAGACGGATAATCTCCTTGTCTGCCACAGCCATGCAGAAGGCCATGAAAAAAGTTTCCTCAGCAACCCTTTGAAATGTAAAGGGTTCTTGAAGGAGCCCTCCGCAGCCCACTTTGGGGTGTTTAACCAACTCACTAGAGCATCTTTTGCCATCTGCAGTGGGCTCTTAAAAGTGATCTTGAATGTGCTCAGTGGCTTAATGCAGGCAACAGTTTAATTTTATTAGCATTTTAATGAGGTGGCAGTTTTGGAGTGGGACAGGGAGAAGAAAGGGGCAGCTCATGTGTGCTCACCACAGTGCGGTCAGGCCAGAACTATGAGGTGTGGCTATGAGCCTCCCAAACTGGGATCACTGGTCCTTTCTTTGAGAAAGGCCAGCGCTGCACACGCAGCCTGGAATTCTGGACAGCATGTGGTGAGCTGATCTCCACTCAGTGACAAAGATGGAGGTGCCGCCAAATGTTTCCTCTTCCTTTTCCTCTTCCTCTTCCTTGTCTTCTCCACCTTTTCCCAGTACTGAGACTCAAGCTAGTTCACAACATGAAAAGACTCGTACGATACAAACATGAATTAAACTGTGCAATTGTTAAAAAAGAGTAAATCAGCTGCAAAATTAAAACTATATCAGTGCTATAATTAAGGCAGCAATAAAAAAAAATAAGTAGCAGAACTAGTCCAATGCAATTTCATAGGTCCAGACTTTTTTCAAAGGCCTGATGGAACAGAAGAAATTTTGCCTGTTTCTGAGATCATAAACAGAGAAGGCACCAGTCTAGGCTTCTGGGGCACGTTAGCTAAGCGGCGTCAAACCTCAATCCTATTAATTTTGGATAGCTTAGCAAAGTTTGCTTTAGTTTATTTGCAGAGAAGCAGAAGTTTTGCAAGGAGCTTTGCTTTGATCAGAAGCTGGGGTTTTGCAAAGCTTAGTTTGATTTAATTCCCAAGGAACTTAGGATGTGCGGCCTACTTTGTCCTGCACTAGGATTTTCTGGGTCTTCCTACCTCTGTATTTGTGCATCTACATATACATGGAAATACCACTGAGGTACAGAGATGATAAATATAAAACTGATTTAAGAATTGCTTGAACGAATAGGCTCAAAATAGGAACACTGACAATTCTGGCTCAGAAGCTACGCTGACATCACTTGTACATGTTAATATTTTAATGCATATCTTTTCTGTCCTTCCATGTGGGACACACAAGGTTGCACATGTACAACCAATATGCAAAATTCAACAAACAAAAGCATATTGAATTAAATCCAGAAGCAGAAAACATAACACCACAGAGCCAGCAAACAACCGGAGGACAAAACTTTTACAGAGCATTTGAATAAGAAGTGGAACAGATGAGCCTTCTAGGTGAAAGTTTCAGAACTTGGGTGCCACAACAGTTAAGGCCCTGTGCTGTGGTTCCACAGCTGCATTTCCATTCGTGGGGGAACAGGAGGAGGGACAATCCCCGTAGACTGAAGCAAGAAGGCGGGAGACTGTGGAAACAGATGATTGTCTAGATATCCTGGCTGCAAGCCGTTTCATCGCATGCGCTTTGACTTGAATTAAATTGGCAGCCTGAAAAGATTTCAGCCTCTTACGTGGACAAAGATCACAAGCCACGGGCAGCTTCAGGGGCTCCTCGTCTCAGCATGGGATGGTTTCAGGAGACTTCTTCCATTTGGTGTTGACCTACATGTCCGGGCTTGCTTTGCTGGCCTGATCTTCCTAGTCTGAGTGTCGGTGGGGGGCTGAAAGAGACAAGCATGCCTCAAAGTGCAGGAAACACGCCAGTCGTTAGCAACAACACCCTGCTTGCTGACAAGAATGGGGCTAGCGGGACCCCTGGATGATCTCATGATCGATCACATCTTTGCTAGGGATGTGCACATCAGCAGACCTTGACTTCATCAAAGCTCTCCAAGTTCTACGCCCCAAGTTCATTCTGATCATGTCCACGTCAGACTGTGAGCTGCATGAAAATTTGTGTGCATTACTTCCACATGCATTACTTCCACATGTACATTCAGTTGTGTGTACTTTTTGAAATGTGAGCTTTCTTCTCACATTGATTTAGGCATGTTTGCCTGCCATGTTTCAAAAGTATGATGTCTGACACCAGCCGGCTCTGCTCACGACATGCCCACCGTGTGCATGTCCAGCCTATCTTTGAACACCCTCGCCGATGGGGCCTCAACCACCTCCCGTGGAAGCCCATTTCACGCCCTCGGGGTCCTGACTGTCAGGAAGTGCTTCCTGGCATCCAAACGGAAACTTGGCTCCCTGAGCTTTGCTCCATTGGAGCGCGTCCTGCCTTCCTCTGCAGGGGAGAACAGGCCTCTCCCCATCTCCATGTGACACCCCCTCACATACCTGTATGTCGCCAACATATCCCCTCGGAGTCTCCTCTTCTCCAGGCTGAAGAGACCCAGTTCCCTCAGTCTTGCCTCATACGGCATCCCCTGCAAACCAGCCACCATCCTTGTGGCCCTACGCTGCACTGACTCCAACCTGGCTATATCCTTCCTGTAATGTGGAGTCCAGAACTGAGCACAGTAGTCCAGTTGCAGGCACACCAGAGTCATATACAGTGGTAGTAATACCTCTCTCGATCTAGAAGCCACATTTCTGGCTATGCAACCAAGGGTGGCATTCGCCCGCTTGACCACTGCATCACACTGCTGACTCATGTTTAGCCTGTGGTCAACCAGTACCCCGAGGTCCCTTTCACAAGTGCTGCTCTCCAGCCACTTGTACAGGTTAGGGACCTCTAGATCAAGAAGCCACACTCATTGTGACACAGGGACCTCATTGTGTCTCAAGGCGATCAAACCAGTCAGTCCTAGAGGAGATCAACCCTGACTGCTCTTTAGAAGGCCAGATAGTGAAGATGAAACTCAAATACTTTGGCCACCTAATGAGAAGGAAGGACTCCCTGGAGAAGAGCCTAATGCTGGGAACAATAGATGGCAAAAGAAGAAGGGGACGGCAGAGGATGAGGTGGCTGGATGGAGTCACTGAGGTGGTTGGTGTGAGCTTGAGTGGACTCCGGGGGATGGTGGAGGACAGGAGGGCCTGGAGGAACATTGTCCATGGGGTCGCGATGGGTCGGACTCGACTTCGTGACTAACAACAACAACAACAAGATGAACTCTCTGGCTAAGAGAGTTTAATTAGTTTGGTATAGTGCTTAGACTGGTGGATGGGACTTGGAGGATCTGGGTTCTATTCCTCCTCTTTACCCATGAAGCTCACCGGGTGATGCTGGGACCAGTCAGCCTAACTTAACTCACAGGGTTGCTATGAGAATACAATGTAGAGGAGGACTATCTAAACTGTGTTGGGTTCCTTGCAAGAGGGAAAAAGTGGGATATAAACAAATACATAGGTCTAACAGCACTAGTGGTGTTGTACCATCTCTGCTCCTAGTGAGGCATGCAACCAGCATTTTGGTAAAAGTCCTGCTTAATGGTTGCAGAAAGGTGACCGGTGAGCTCACGTCCTTATGCCCAATTTGGCCTGTCCCAGAGCTGTACCAGAAAAGGAGCGAACTGCAGTTCCTTCCCCCAGAATAGAAGTCCCTTTGCATAAATCTCCTGCATTTTCCTGCTTTGGCTGCCTCTTTCAAGAGCCGCGTGCTTAAGCAACCCAGCACCAGGGCATCCTGGTCTCTCTTTACTGGCTCTTCTTTTACCACGGAATTCTTAGCTGCCCCAGCCTCATAATTCATGTTGCTTAATCCTAATCTCTTTTCTTTATCTCTCAGGTCTCATTCATCCATTGTAAATTGTATGCACGGCTGGCAAAACCAGATAATTCCGAAGTTCCCAGGAGATTATGGGCCCCACCAATGGTGGAGTGTGGATGGGGGTAACCTCTGTGTCGGACTCATGTAAAGAAAGAACAAGTCCCGGAATGTGAGGGTCCATCTCTAATTGAATGTTTAAAATACAGTTTCTGGAATTGTTATGTGTGCCATGCCTCTTGGGGATTCCATGTATAAAAGAACTCTTACTTGTAAATGGAATTATCACCCATCCCAGAGATTTGCAGATGTGATGTAAAATTCATAATTCAGTGATGTAAAATTCAGAGATTTGCAGATGTGATGTAAAATTCATAATTTAGTGGAACAGTCAGATCTTCCACAGAGTGGGCCAGAAGCCAACCAAGCCAAACCTCTGTGGAAAAACAAAATCCCAGAGTGGGAAGTCCTTATAGTTCTGGCCCTCCAGATGTTGGGACCTACATGTCCCTTCAGTCAGACACAGAATGGCCAGTGTGAGGTTTTGTGGGAGTGACAGGCCAAAACATCTGCTCAAGCTGGTCCAGAGGTATCTGGGATCCCTAAAACTCTGGTGCATACAATGTCTGATTTAGCAAAAGGGAATCCGGGAAATGCTTTCACTAGGGTCACTTTGTATGGGTGTGAAAGCTGGACAGTGAAGAAAGGGACAGGAAGAAAACGGATGCATTCAAAACATGGTGCTGGAGGAGAGCTTTGGGAATACCCTGGACAAGCTGTAAGATGCACAAGGGGGTCCTAGATCAAATAAATCCAGAGCTTTACTTGGAAGCAACAGGGCAAAATGGAGACTGTCAATGCTTTGGCTACATCATGAGAAGGCAAGACTCTCTGGAGAAACCTGCCATGCTAGGGAAAGTTGAAGGCAAAAGATGAAAGGGAAGACCAAATAGGAGATGGCCTGACTCCATCAAGGAAGCCACAGCCTTGAATTTGCAAGAGCTGAGCAGGGATGTCATGGATAGGACCTTTTGAAGGGCTCTCATTCACAGGGTCACCATAACCTGGAGATAACTTGATGGCACAGCATACCGAATGATGTCATCCTTGGGCCCCTTATTTATGCTGCTCCAGGGGGTCCCCCAACCCTCCAGGCAGCTATTCAGGGAGAAGCAGGAACCAGAAACTTTCCCCATCTTCCTCCAGTGGGGAAGTTCCACTCACAGGAATCTGGGTGCAGCCAAGAGTTCATTTCTTAGGTATTGTGAGCAGCTTTGGACATCATGTTTTGTGAACAGTCGCTGGCTACTGGCCTTGCTGGTTGTGGTGGTAACTGATGATTGACAAAGGACAAAGAAACAAATGATTATGTTCTAATTTGATAGGTGGAGGGAATGTTCCTTGTCTGGGGGAAAATTCAGATGTGTGAACCACACCTGCAGACAAGAATGGTACAACCCATATGCAGATAAGTTTATCACACCAGTGAGAGAAGACAAATGGTGGTACAGAAGACAGGTGGTCCTATTACAGATTCCCAACCCAAATCCTAGCTTTTCAGACATTGAGGGCACGAGGCTGTAAAAGAGACTTCATCAGTCTGGTGCCCTCCATATGTCTTGGGCTCTGGATCCCTTTAATCCCACAGTCATGGCCAATACTCAAGAATGTTGTCAGCTGCAGTCCAAAACTTCTGGAAGGGATGGGCCTGGGGAACACAGAACCAGAAGAGACTTCATTTTTGAAGATGAATTCTCCAAAGCGGAATGATACATTATAAATATTCCCAAATGGTCCAGGTATAGAAAGCCAGACAAGAGCTGGTCTTGTTAATTTCCATTCCATCTAAGTCACATGGACCACAGAAACAACATTTTAATTTAAAATTCAATTTCTGACTCCACATTCATTCACAGGCATTGCCACAGAGCGGGGATTTCATTAAAGGGTTTAATAGATTTTATAAGAGTTGTCAGATCCAAAAAGGTTATGGAGCAAATGCATTCTCTCTGCTTCCAGAATTTCAACAGCAGTCCAGTAAACAAATTTACCATGAAAATGGAAACAGGAGGGGGACCCCTCCACACACCGAGTTGCACACACAAGGAGAAGCAGACCTCGTATGAATGACCTGAAGACCTCAAGGTGAGACCAAAGAGCCTCTCTATTCCCTTGCTTGAATTAGGATCAAATGGCATCTGTTCCATTCATGTATCTGCCCATTCAGCTTCTGCCAGGCCTGTCATGTAAGGCTAATCTTGGCATATCACATATTCCCATCCAGACGATGACTGGGAATTCTGGGTGTTGCAGTCCAAACATGTCTGGAAGGCACAAGGTTGGGGAAGGCTGGCATAGAGTCCTGTAGGCCAAGGACAACTAAGCTCAGCTTAGTGGGGGATGTTGTTTCAGTAGCTTTCTAGCTGCTGCCGCACCCCTTCCCACCTTGTCTTAGGGCCTACGATTGTGGTGATCCTCTCCGGATCCACCTCCCTTCTGTTCATCAGACTTCTTCTCATGCTTGGCCCTTCCTTAGGAAGTGAGCCGAGCTGAGAGGAAGTCTGCAAACGCTTGTGCAGAACTCCGGTGGCACAACCAGCAACCTTCTTCTGAAGTTTGTGCAGCAAAACAATGACCACAAATCACGTGTGCAGAAGAGGGACACTGCTTGTACAACATTCGCACAGGACTGATTCCTGGCAGGCTTGGTGGCGACTCAGGTTTCCATCTTTGAGAAAGCAGGCTGGAGTCTGGAGAACTGAGCCCAGGGAGTCCTCGCACATGACTCTTGGGGTTCATATCCAAACCATGCATCCTCCTCACAAGCCCGGCTCAGGGATATTTGGCAAAGGGTCAGATAAGCTGCCTGCCTTGCCCTGTACCAGCTGCCCCGAAGTGATCCTGGTGGGTTTGGAGTGAAGGGATGGGAGAAGACACTTTATTGCTTCCAGTGCCATGGCCCTTTTCAAGTACAGCAACCCAGATGGGACAATCCAGCGTCCACTGGGTGTGGGGAGTTGGTCTTCACTGGGCTATTTTGCAGCCTACTGAAAAATCTATAATGAATGAATGAATAATGAACAAATTTCCCACTGATTTTCTGGCAAAGTTACAAAGTAAAGCAAGGTCAGTCAACTTGTACTTCCCAGATGTTTTGGCCTCTTGAAGCTTTTCACGATCCCTTTTTGTTTCTAATCATTCAGAAGAATTTGTCATTTTCAGTACCTTTGACCACCTTACTGTTCACACCAAACTCCGGATCATTTTGGAAAAAGCTCAAAAATACAGTGGCAATCCACATACAAAATCCTTATTATCAATCTATTCCTGTGCCATGTGACACTTTGGATTGTATTTTTTTAATGACGGGTGTTCTATTTCATTGTTTAAACTGTTTGCAATCTGCTCAGAGAACATCCATTACTAAAAATAACAAAATAAAATAAATAAATAAATGATAATGAAACAAGAGAACACTTGGCTGAGCTCCATCATTGGGGAAATGGTGTATTTATTCCCATTTTCTTTCTCTTGTCCTTCAACCAGTTATCAGTGGGACCTTTGTGTTCATCCCAAAACTGCTACATTGGCTCAAGAGTCTCTGGAGATGGACTTTGTTGAAAGTCCTTTGAAAGTCCAAGTGCACCATGGATTTTGGATTGCTACTTTCCACAGGCCTGTAGACAAGGGCTCCAACCCCCGACTAACCAACCTCATGTTCGGTGATGAAGCTGGAGGGAGGGGACTCAGGGGCCAAAGGTCCCACAGGCAGAGATGCACGGACTTGGCCAAATCCATTCCAACTCCTTTTGGGGGATTATTCTGCTCCTACCGTTCCATCATCCACTCACTGACAGAACTGGATTTTGCAGAAATGCATTTGTGCCAGTAGGCAAACCCTCCCCAAATGAGCATTTTCACACTTTATGGAAAGTTAACACTGCTCTTCAGGTCTGTGGAATCAATGGTCTTAAATAATTTAAAGGTTCAATGATCCAGGGAATGGAAAGAAAGCCCTCTGAGGAGAGGTTGACAGAAATGGGCATGTTGAGCCTGGAAAAGAGAGAATTGAGGGGAGATAGGATAGCATTTTTCAAAAACTTGAAAGGTTGTCACACAGAGGAAGACCAATTTCTTGTTGACCATCCCAGAGTGCAGGACATGGAACAACAGGTGAACTTCCGGAAAGTCAGACCAGTACAGCAGTGGAACCCATGACCTAGGGAGATTATGAAGCCTCCCACACTGGAGGCATTCAAGATGCAACTGGACAGCCATCTGGGCGGGATGGTTTAACTGGGAGTCCTGCAATGAGTGGGAGGCTGGACTTGATGGCCCCCTTGGCACCTTCCAGAACTACTATTCTATGGTTTTATGAAATCCACTGTGGAGAAAAGATTTAAGCTGACATACACTAGCATTCTGGGTGACTTGGTTGTGCCCGTTTTGCCTTCAGCACTGGAATATAACCCCCTGAACTTCTCCCACATAGAATTCGGCCCTTGGACAGAAAGACGTTTGACTTTCTTGGCATAAGGAATGGAAATGCAGTTCTCAAGCATGCCATGGTGATAAGTGGGGAGGGGTGGAGGCGAGAAGAGTTCCCTGTTTGCTTTACAACACCAGATTGTCCATAAGACCCCAAAGTCCAGGGCCTAAAGTCTGGGACCTAAACAGACACACTCAGCTGGAGCTGGGGGTCAGACTAGATGGCCTGGGAGACCCCTTCTGACTAGCTCTGTTTCTATGTTTCTATGTTTGAAACCTAGTCCTGACACTGAGCTTTGAGTAAGTGTGGCATTGAAGCATATAGTACTGCTGCATATTCCAACACGTCAAGAATGGGAATGTGTCGGGACGTCTTGATTTCAGCTGCAAGACAGGATAATTGGGTTCAGTAAGGAAAGACCCCTTTCGACTTGAACCTCAGCAGTTTATTGAAAGATCACCCAGGCCCCCTGCAGTTACTTATGACAGCATGCTATGGGGTAGTGGTCCTCACCACCAGCTGCAAGATTTTAGAACATACACAGAGTGTTTTATAGATTCCGAGTCACATGACATAGCAGCTGATCAGGGGATGACAAAATAAGGGGAACACAGTCAGAAGAAGGTGAGAGGTCTGCAGAGGAGACTTAATACAATAGCCTTGATTACAAGAGATTGACATAACGATCATGGAGGCACAGGGATTATTGGGGGTCTTGGCATGTAAATGAAGGTGGTTGCAAAACTGCTGGAAAAATTTGGCTGCCTTATGAGTTTTGTTTGCTGTCAGCACAAGAATAGACAGGAGTTAACTTCCCTTGGGAGTGCCATTCTGCAAAGGCTTTTACAACCAAAGGTAGTAGCCCTCTCTTAAAGGAACAGCTCAAAAACAGCACTAAACAGAACCCTGCCTTGGAATTCTGGTACTTTCTGAGAAAGAGGTGCAGAGATGTTGCCGGTTCGATTTTATAACACCAAGGCACATATAAGCAACCTTTTTCTACCAGGATTTATCTGGATTTCCCCAATGAATGGAAATTGCCCTTGGATTGCCACCACTGGGTTTGCATTGCAGATAATTGTGTATTGCATTTCTGCAGAGGCCAGAAACAGGGTTGATACGAGGCCTTTCAGAATCTGTCCCTCCAGGATCTGCCAACTTTCTCCCACGCTTGGCCTGGTCACGCAAAACAATTTGAGCCAAAGGGAAGTCCGTGAATACTCACAGACCACGGCTGCACAGTCAGCAACTTTCCCCATCAGAACAGCGGCAGGAAGTGCAAAGTGGAGATGAGCAGTGCAAAGTGAGCAGGCGTGCGAGCGCTGGGTGTGCCTGCCAAGAACTTGGCCCACCGCAAGTCTGGGAAGCTGAAATAGGGAACTGGATTTCCACACCAAAGAAATTTGCATTGTGGGAGCTTTCTGCAGTTCAGGATATCTGGCATGGTGTTGTTCTTTGTGCTAGGCTCCAATGAATCTTTTCTTTTTCTTTTCCATTAGCTTTTATCGAAAATTTGAAAATTCAAAGTAAAACCCCAGATTAAAACCAGAGAATTTGACTTTCTTTTGCATGCTGCCACCTACTGTTTAGAAACAGAACTGGCAGCCAAAAAAGAAGAAACCTCCACAGTAGAGAGAGGGTGATTGTCGAAATCTACAATTTTGGAACAAGAAAAGATGGGAAAGGTGCCTCTGAGAGACAGTGTAGGGTTAGCATAAGCTCTTTTAGGGTCCAGGTTAGTGCAGGCAGCTCTTGGGACCCTTCAAGGGATAATTCTGTGAGTGTAAAAGCTGGGCTTTTTCTGTTCAACTTACATGCTGAAGTAATCATGAGGAAGACGGATCTTGAAGAGTCAAAAGTCGGGATAAGGATCAGAGGAAGAACTTTCAACAACCTTCGATATGCTGATGATGGAACCGTCCTCTCAGAAACCCAGGAAGGTCTAAAGCAATTGAGCCAAAGAATCCAAGTGAGAAGGTTGGCCTCCTTCTGGACACCGAAAAAACGAAGATCTTGACAACCGCACAGAATGAAGTCATCCCAAGAGCAGTTGATAATGTGGAAATCGAATGTGTAGAGGAATTCACTTTTCTGGGATCACTGATTACTGACAGCGGTGAACGCAGTCCAGAAATAAAGCGGCTAATTTCACGGGGTCGTATGATGATGACAAGCATGAATCGAGTGTGGAAAAACAAGAGCATCAGCTCGGGAACCAAGTGCAGGTTGGTTCAAGCGATCATGTTCCCTGTTGCAGCCTGCAGCTGTGCAAGTTGGACAATGAAAAAGCTAGACAAGGAAAATGGACTCATTCGCACGGTGGTGCTGGTGGAGGCTCCTGAGTAGTCCGTGGACAGCGGGAGTCATGGACAAGCAGGTGCCGGAGCATATTAAACCAGACGCGTCCCTGGTCAGCAAGATGGCAAAGCTGAGACTCAAGCATTTTGGCCACGTTATGCCATCAGGCTCATTAGAAAAAGATTTAATGCTTGGAATGTGCAGCGGAAAGAGAAACCCAGGTCGCTAAAGAGCAAGGTGGTTAGACTCCATCAAAGAGGATGCAGGCCAGAGCATCGTTCAGCTGAAAGAGGTGGCACAGGATTGGACAGTGAGGCAAGATTTGGCCCATGGGATCGCTTGAAGTCAGACACGACTGAAAGCTGAACAACAACAAAAGCTGGACTAAAAAGACTAGAGAATTAAGGCTAAAAAGACTGGAGAACCACGTCTTCTCCATCCAACAGCTCATTTCCCTTATCTGAACAGGTGCGTCTGTGACTCACCTGGCAAAGAAAGAAAGCAGTAGCAACATATGGATCCACTCTGCAAAGGCATAACTTCAGAAATGCCAGTGGGAGTTTGGGGCGTCAGGAATGGATTTATTGGTAGCCATCTGCGGTCAGTGCTCAGAAAGGGGGTGCCTCCCATAGCCCAAGCAGAGAAACGTTCTCCTCACTTTGGAACCTGGGGAGAGGCTGCGGCTGGGGAAAGAAGCCTCTGGAGCGGTGATGGCGAAATTTTAGAGACCGAGTGCCAAACTGCAACCCTAAACCCATTTATGTAATGCAAAGTGCCAACTCTGCAATAAAACCTGAAAACTGAGGTTTTAGTTTAGAAAAAATAACTCATGCCCAAGCCAAGCAAATATATATCTATATCTATATCTATATCTATATCTATATCTATCTATCTATCTATCTATATCTATATCTATATATCTCCCCTTGGCAACACACTGACCAGCCATATGAAAGCTCGGACGAGTTGTGGTTAAGGACTTGCGGCTCGTGACATCATTGCCTGGTGCCACTATTCCTTTCCGAGCATGTGCATGGCCCCTATGTGCGCTGTTAACTGATGCTTGGCTGCTGGGGTGATGCTGGGGCGACTTGGCTCGCATGCTGACAGAGAGGGCTCTGAGTGCCTGCTGTGGGATGCGTGCCATAGGTTCACTACTACTGCTCTAACCCTACCCTGGTGCGCTCCCCTAACCCTAATATAGGGCTAACATTCCATAGAAAAGAGGGAGATTTTGAAAAAGCCTTCCTTGAGCAGCTTTTTCTGCCCAGCTCATCATTTCTGTCCCTTCTAAACACACCCCAACCATCAAATCACTCCTGGACACCCCGTTTTTCTAACCCTAACCCAGTGAAAATGAACCTTTTAAAGACTGAGTACCCAAACCGCAACCAAAGCCGACTAATTTATTGCAAAGTGCCAACACTGCAATAAAACCTGAAAACTGAGGTTTTAGTTTAGAAAAAGCAACTCACAGCCGGTCCAAGAAAAAAAAAAAATCCTTGGCAGCGCACTGACCAGCCGTGCGAAAGCTCAGACAAGCCATGGCTAATGACTCGTGGCTCGTGATGTCATTGCCTGGCGTGGCTACACCTTTCTGAGCATGCGCATGGCCCCTATGTGTGCTGTTCTCCGATGCTTGGCTGCTGGGGCGATGCTGGGGCGACTTGGCTCGCGTACCGACAGAGAGCGCTCTGCGTGCTCTAGAGTGTTCATACTTAACATGCACAGTGAAAACCATTTCCATCTGAACTCACTGGGTGCAGGTTACCCCTCTATGTCCCCATATATATAGACATAGCTGAGGTTCACACTACATGCACCTAATGAAGTGGATGGAGGGAAGTGGATAAATCTTCAACAGAGTCAAATTAGACTGGATTTCTCTCCATCCAGCCAGCAGACTCTACAATAAGGCAGCTTTTTCCAGGTCATCGACATTCTGAGTTTTCCAGACTTCTCCCTGCCTCCATTCTGGTATTGTGTGCAGAGTTAGTTGTATAAACTTATGAAAACTAACAAGGCAGACTGAAAATGCCCATTTCCTTCCATATGCAAAACGGAAAATATTTATTTTAGCAGTTCACGCCAATTTTTGTGAACTGATCAGAGAGCTTCAGCTATCGGACAGTATGGAAATTGCAACGCTTTGGAGGTGATCTGCAGATTTATGAAAATGCACGTAATTGGGAGCACAATTTCCCAAATGTGTGTTCATGTTGGAAATGAGGCAGTACTGATTTTATCAATAAAAAGGCAGTGGGGGTGTGGGTGGTCCTGAACCCATGTCTAGCTGTCCATCAACACGAGGGAAATGTCAGCCCACTGTGAGGGCTGGTCTGATGTCCTTTCCTCTCGCTGCAACCACTAGTTATTTTTAAAGTACATTTTTAAAAACCTGCAATTATTTTGTTTTTGAAGGAGCTGGAAGCAATTTTTCCTCGCTTTCAAGCACCTGAAAAGAACCCAGAAGGATGCTGGAGATGTTGACATGCTCCAACCTCTCAGCACTGCATGATAAGTATAGGATTGCCCTGTTCATTTTAGTGCAATGCAGTCTTCTTCCTCCTCCTCCTCCTCATCATCATCATCCAGAGCAGTGCTTTTTTTGTCATCAAACGCACCGGAACAGAGTTCTGGCACCATTTTTCGACAGTTTTTCCAAGATTTAAAAGTAACTTTTGAAAATTTGACGTTTGGTCCACGTGGATTTGAATCGCCCTGTTGAGTGTAGCAGGTCGGCGGCAAAATCATTAAAACGGGGCATGCGGGCTGCTTGTGTGTCGAATCCGATGCATGCGTACTTCGTCCACACTGGTTGTGATGGTGCTGCTCAGCTTGTGGCGCTGCTCGGCTTGTGATTGGCTGTGTGGTTGCGCGCTGAGTGCTTACCGCAACCATTATGTTTCGTTACACAACTGACGTGTGTGGGTGTATGTACAGTGATTGACTACATGTGAAAGGTAAATAATTTCATGAGTTCTGGCACCATTTTTCTTACAAAAAAAGCACTGATCCAGAGCATATGAGGAAATTCAAATGGATCTACTCTGCTCTCTGCACATGTTTACTGCTCATGTTGCTCTCATGCTGAGAAGGGGACCAGCAGGCCCAGGAACTCTGGAAGCTGGTTATAGGACTCCTGCAACAGGCTGGGTCCTGCCAGGTGCCCAGTGAGACTAACCTCGTATACCAGCCCTGGAGATGCAGGCATAAACTCATTCTGCTTGCCTCGTGCAGAAGGGCATGGCAGCTTGTCCTTTCACCAGCTTACTGACAGAGATGGACTTTTCTCAGCCTCCTAACTTTGCAACGCCAGCGACAGACGCACTGGGACTCCACTGGGGCATTCTTAGACACAGATGGGGGGGAACCTACAACCCCACAAAACCTCACCCTGCTGGCTCTTAGTTGGTGTGTTGACTATGAGATAGAACATTTCTCCCGAGCACTGGGAAAAGAACTCGAGGAAATTCTTGAGCTGGTATCCATCTAGCTAAATAATGGTGGCACCCCGGTTGTGGAATGAGCCCCTCAAAGAGGAGCACCTGGTGCCTACTTTGTACTCTTTGGGACACCAGGCACAGAGCTTTTTATTCTCCCAGATTTTTAACAGTTTAACACTTTAACTCCATTTTTAGTATTGCCTTTTATTCTGTACCGCTGCTGTGCTTCCGAGTTGCTTCAACTGCAGTTGCTATTGTGGTTGTGCTGTTTTCAGTTATGTTTATCTTTTATCTTAAGTTAATTATTATTTTTTCTTAACTTTTGCTAACCACCCGGAGAGCCTTGGCGATTGGGCAGTACTAAAACGAAAGAAACACATTTGTCTGTTTGTCTGTCTGTCTGTCTGTCTGTCCGCCCGTCTAATATATGCACAGAGCTATCATGTGGGTTAACACAGCTGCCTACAAGTTTGGCATCTCCACCGGGGCCTGGTTGGTCGTGAGGAAGGACGTCATTTCAAAACGTACCACGAACACACTGCCCTTGTCCATCCTGGTTCCTCTTATTCCTCTGCAGCAGAATCCTAAGCAGGAAAACGCAGAAGAAAGTTGAATGAGTATTTTGTCCACGTGGGCAGGACTGGAGTCGATCACACACACATATGCGCAGACGCATGCATGCGTGCTTGCGCGCTCCCTCTCCCTCTCTCCCCTGAATCAGAAATCCCCAACCTCTGGAGCCTGTCCTCACAAGGACGGCTTTCTTATCTGTCATGCAGGAGACAGGACAGAGTTATTTCTCCGTTGCTTCAGAGCATGGGACTGGCACCAGGGAAGCAGATTGGGAATACTTCCTCATGGCAAGAGCTGCTGGACATAGAGAACTTTGGCTATGGGGTGATATAGAAAAGGAAAAAAAATAGGAATAATGATAATAATTGGACAGGGAAATAGTTTTCCTGCACAGATGATGGGCTCTCCTTTGCTAGAAGGATTTGAACAGAGGTAACATGGTTTTCTCTCAGGGATGCTGCAGTCACAAAATCCAGGCAATAAGAAGGGGGTTGGACTAGATGACCTCTAAGAACCCTCCCAACTTCAACGCTCTGTGATTTTATTTGTTCCAGCCTTTAGATTATTTGGGTACCATTTTCTATATCTCTGTGGTTTCTCGTATGAGACAGGGGAGAGCTAAACTTGCAGAGCCCTAGATATGAAATGTGAGTGTTGGACACAACACTTCAATGTTGCTGTTGCTTTCTAGGTACAGCAAAAGAAATACAGGAATCCCATTATGGTGCAATGCTCCCTCTCTCTCTCTCTCTCTGTGATCTTGTGCATGGATTTCAATGACAACATTTCAATTTTTTTGCTGCTAAGATTTGTATCTAAGCACAATATGGCAAAACTGAGGTTGTCAAACTTTGGGCACATTGTGAGAAGGCAAGACTCTTTGGAGAAGACAATCACGCTAGGGAAAGTCCAAGGCAGAAGACAAAAGTGAAGACTGAATATGAGATGGATGGAGCCCATCAAGGAAGCCACAGCCTCTAATTAAGAAGAACTGAATGGAGCCATCATGGACAGGTCTTTTTGGTGGACTGTCATTTATGGGGGGTGTCATAAGTTGGAGACGGCATGACAGCAGATAATGATATTGTAAGTCCTGAGAAAGTCTGGCCAGCTTTTGGCTGCTAGCAAATTTCAACCTTGAATAAGTCAAGTCCTGTGTTTGAAATGAAAGTTGATGGTTGTAACAATCTCTTCTCCAACTTTCAGCTTCTTTATGTTCTGCAATAGCCCCTCCTGGTGTTCCACAACAGCATAGCAGCTCCACTTGAAACAACACACACAAGACCTAACAGCTGGAATGGATAGACTGATTAGATTTCTAATCTGTGTGACTTTGATGTGTAGAAACATAGAAACATAGAAACAGAGCGAGTCAGAAGGGGCCTCCCGGGCCATCTAGTCTGACCTCCGGCATCAGCCGGCTCCGCTCACAACATGCCCACCATGTGCATGTCCAGCCTGTCTTTGAACACCCTCACCGATGGGGCCTCAACGACCTCCCGTGGAAGCCCATTCCACACGCTCGGGGTCCTGACTGTCAGGAAGTGCTTCCTGGCATCCAAACGGAAACTTGGCTCCCTGAGCTTTGCTCCATTGGAGCACGTCCTGCCTTCCTCTGCAGGGGAGAACAGGTCTCTACCCATCTCTGTGTGACACCCCCTCACATACCTGCATGTCGCCAACCTATCCCCTCTGAGTCTCCTCTTCTCCAGGCTGAAGAGACCCAGTTCCCTCAGTCTTGCCTCATACCCCATCCCCTGCAAACCAGCCACCATCCTTGTGGCCCTACGCTGCACTGACTCCAACCTGGCTATATCCTTTCTGTAATGAGGGGCCCAAAACTGAACACAATACTCCAGTTGCGGGCGCACCAGAGTCGTGTAGAGTGGTAGTAATACTTCTCTTGATCTAGAAGCCACACTTCTGGCTATGCAACCAAGGCTGGCATTCGCCCGCTTGACCACCGCATCACACTGCTGGCTCATGTTTAGCCTGCGGTCAACCAGTACCCCGAGGTCCCTTTCACAAGTGCTGCTTTCCAGCCACTTGTCACCTAACCTGTACTTATGACAGCTATTCCTATGCCCCAAGTGCAAGACCTTGCACTTATCCACATTGAACACCATCCTGATGTGTGTTATACTTATAAGGCTGTTCTGCTCTATTTCTTCATTCACTGGGGATTTCCAGATAAAAATCGGCATGAAAAATTGCATGCGAATTGTGTATTTATTTTAAAAGGTCTGGAGCAAAATAAGTCCAGGGCATCCCAAGCTAGGGCCAGAAAAAACCTCTACCTGAAACTCTGCAAGGCCACTGTGGCCTCGCTCTTGACAATGCCAGGCTTCTGACATTCTTAAACCAGATTTAGAATTTCAGGGCCAGAACTGTGCATCCCCCAAACCTCATATCCTGGAAAAGTGCAGCAAAAATGCACGGGATTGAAAAAGTGTGGAAAATCACCTCGCGGCTTAGTGTAGAAACAATTGTGGCTCACTCAGGAGGGGAAGACACGTGTGTTAGGGCAATTGGGACTTTCCCCCACTATTTTCACCCATTACCTTCCCCTACAAAAAAACCCACAATTTCAAAAACGGCAAAAAATCATTTAGCTCTTAAGCCCTCTCCCAACACCATCTGGGGCAGGCAGAGAATGACAGAAGGAAAGCACCAAAAAGGTGTATTTGCTCACACATGTGTACAAAGGGTCTCGTGTAAAACCCACAACTTCAGGAGCATCCAATGGGCAGACAGGCCAACCCACAATTTTAGCTAATTCCAAATCATTAGCTATCAAAGCCCCTTGATAGATTGAGTACGTCACTGGATTCAATGGCCCCTCTTCTTCCGTCCTTTCTAATCTCTGGCGTATCTTCTCAGAATTTAGACCGCAGAGTCTTCCAGGTGGTTCAGACTATGGTTGCCTTCACATGCATCCTGAACAGCCAGAGGTCAGGCAGTTTGGAAAGCTGATTCAGACTGCATGCTCTCTGAGGAAAAGGATTGGGGTTTTTTTGCTGCATATCTGTGAAACACCAACAGAATTCTCTAAACCAACCACACCACTGCAACTAACAACAGTAGTGGTACTACTGAAAGTAGTAGCAGCAACTAGCAGCTGCAACAGGCATAGCAATGGGATCCTCCTCCTTGCATTGCAGGTCATTTCAGCTGTAACCACGTGTTCTTCTTCTTGTTGGCATGTGCCACCAGTGTCTCCCACTTGCTGCAACCCTAAGAGTGCATGCCCACCAAGACATCCCGTCTTTGACAGCCCTACTCCCCTCCTGGAAACTCCAGGCAGTGGCTTCCTTGATGGAACGGATCCATCTCACCTTTGGTCTTGCGCTTCTTCTTCTGCATTCAACTTTGCTCAGCATCATTGCCATCTTCACTGAGTCGTGCCTTCTCATGCGCTAAATAAGAGCTGTATGCAATAAATAAGAGCTGTACTACGCGCCTCAGTTTCATCATTTTTTGATTTTAGGACAAGTTCTGGCTTCTAGGACCCCCTTACTCACCTTTCTGTCGGTCAGAGCCTTCCTCCTGCACCACATTTCAAGCACATCCATTTTCCTCCTGCCAACTTTCTTCTCTGTCTGGCTTTGACACCAATACATGGTGATGGGAAATATACTCGTGCAGATGATCTTGGCCTTGGTCTCCAGTGAAGCATCTGTACATCGCATAACCTTTTCCAGTTCCTTCATCGCTGCCCTTCCAAGTCTCAGTCTTTCTCTAATTTCTTGGCTGCAATCTCCATGTGAATTTACAACTGAGCCAAGGTATGCCAAACCTTTCACGATTTCACTTGCTTCATTGTTGACAGTAAAGTTTTATAATATATTTCATTTAATATAACATAAATAAAGAACAGTACAGTTGTGTCGTTCTTCCAGTCAT
This sequence comes from Varanus salvator macromaculatus, assembly GCA_023646645.1. Classification (NCBI taxonomy): domain Eukaryota; kingdom Metazoa; phylum Chordata; class Lepidosauria; order Squamata; family Varanidae; genus Varanus; species Varanus salvator. The sequence goes on along the minus strand of JAIXND010000771.1, from coordinate 5,657,842 downwards.
GGCGTTCAGCTGCGGTCCGGCTTTCGCACCTTCTTTTTCCACTTTCAGTAAAGTGTGGTAGTACAATTCATAGCAAATATTAATTCTACGAGCAGCAGCAGCAATAGACATGGTCCTATTAGCAGCAGTGCGTTGGCTGAAAACTAAATCAGCGACACTTAAGAAAGAGATGTCAGTGTGCACACCTGCTGTTGCCCTCTGCCTTCCCTCGTGTGTAACTAAACTGCGAGCATCCATTCCCTTTATGGCTCAAAGCGTGCTGGTCCAAGGCAGCGATGATTTAGAATCCACGGCATCTGTCGAGCTCGTGGTGAGAAACGGGCTCCGATAAATAAGAGCTGTGAATCAACTCATGCCGGGTGAACTAAGAACGGCCGCTTGCAACCGCTTGGCAGCTCCGTTCGACAAGTCCCCAAAGAGCTGTTCGGGACGTCCCGAACACATGGTCAAGAAAATTAATTGCTCACTAATTAGTATCAACAACCTTCCCTGGCTCTTGTCCTATTTCTATGAAGAGCCCGGTGGCAATTTCGTTTCTGTCTGAAATGTGAGAAAGGTGCCCATCACACATGCTGTCTGTGGGCCAATAGACCCATTGAGCAGGTGCATGGATGTGGATTTTGGAACCTGGACTTCAGGTGTGGCCCTGCGAGTGTTTAGACAGAGAAAGTACTATAATTTCCAGCACAGGAACACCAGCAGTGGCAGGGATTCCTGATCAAGAAAAAGGTGTTCCAAGTCCCGAAAAAGGGCCCCAAGGAAGAGTTTTTCCAGGCCCCTGAGCATTTTGTCTCTCCTGTTTGAGGCGTGAATGGAGGCTTCAGCACCTCTAAAGTGGGTTGATGCAGAACAGGTGGATTGAGATAAAGGCACACCAAAAAGGAGGAGGAGCAGTAGGAGGGGAAGTAGCACCAGGCTGTGCTCCTTACTCCATCTTTATCTACTAGTTGATACCTCACTGGGACATAGTCTGGCCCTTCGACTTCAGTGTGACTAGACTGTACACTTGGTACTGCAGAGGGCTGCAGAACAGCATATGGGTGAGCTCATCTGGCCAGGGTGGGGTGCGGTGGGGTGTCAACAGAGAGGGAGCTGCCTGGAGCCAGGCCATGGCCTCATAAGAGCAGGAGAAGCGCCTCACTGGATCAACTCAAGGCCCGTCTAGTCTGGAATTCTGTTCTGGCTGCTCAGAATTCATCCAGAACAGAATTCTGTGAACAGAATTCAGAGCAGAATTGAGTGGCCAAGCAGATGCCCCAGTGGGAGACCTGGCAGGAGGAGGTGCACACAATAATCCCGGTCATCTCCCCCAGAGGCGTTCCCTCCCAGCTGTCCCATGATATCTTCACTGCTACTTTGGTGTAAAGCGACCCAGCCAAATTTCCTCCCTCTTCCATGTCTACTGAGTATATGAACTTCCATTCCATTCCATTTTGGAGAATAACTCTGGGCTGCTTTCCACTGCTGAATGGGGCTGAGTGCCAAAGCGGTGGAGGTCCCTCATGGAATATATGAAAAATGCCGGCATAGTGGGAATTAAAGCTCTTACTTTAAGTAGCCCATCCTTAAGACAGAAATGCCAAGCTTCTAGAATGGGGGAAGTTGCCCCTGAGCTGGGAACCACAGAAAGCTAGAGCTGTGGGGAGGGCATGGGGAAGGGGCTGTGGTCCTTTGGGGAAGAACAGGTCATGGTCCTCTCCACATGACATGCCCACAAGTCTCTAAACGATCCGCTTGGAGTCTCCTCTTCTCCAGGGTGAAAAGACCCAGTGCCTTCATATATCAACCCAACCCAGCTATCATTCTTGTGACCCTGTGCCGAACCGATTCTCACCTAGCTCTGTCCCTCCTATAATACAGAGCCCAGAACTGGATGCAGCACTCCAGTCGTGGGTGCGCCAGAGGCGTGCAGAGCGCCATCAACACCTCCCTCCATCTGGGTCACTCGCTCCTCAGCTGTGGCCACCGCCTCCCCTGTGAATGACCTCCTCCAGGTCATTGTTAAAAAGATGGCGCGAAATCAGTCCCGCAACTGAGCCCTGGGGGACTTCGCTCCTCCCTGGCTGCCACCTGATGATTCCCCACTGATCGCTTCCCTCTGCTTGTGCTCCATCACCCATGCCCTAATCCATTGGATGGTGCATCGATCTATCCCAAAACTCAACAATTTCTTGACCAGGATATGACCACTCACTGGTGCCACCCTTATCTCTGCTTAGGCAGAGGAAGGTCCGACCCCTTCCAGCGTTCCTCAGGGAACATCTTTTTTCTGGCTAAGCACACCAAGGATTGCATTGAAGGTGACTTAAGGGATCTGGGTGCTGTTGTATCGATGCCCACAAGGTGGCAGGGTTGTTCCATGGAGAAGAACATGCTGGACAAGCGGCCTTGATGGTTGAAGCTACTGCTGCCTTCGCTTATGCTAGTGCAGCAACCCATCCCTGTGGTCCGGAGAGAGACTGTGCCCGGAATCTCATTGCTGGGCAAGGCTTCACCCACGCGCTGTATCCCTCTAAGCAGCATCCCTCTGAGTGCGCCGCCATCCTTGCGTTTATGTCCCACCTTTTCTCCTCTTGTGAGAAAACCAGGGCAGCTCACGTAGCTCCATTTTATCCTCATCACAACAGCCCTGTGAGGTTGGTTAGGATGAGAGTCTGTGATTGGCCGGCGGTCGGTCAGCAAGCTTCATGGCCTAGTAGGGACTAGGCGCCGCCTGGTGCCGTCGTTATTTGTTTTTCTGCGCCAGGCAAAGACCTTTTTATTTAAATCGTATTTTAATTGTTAATGGGTTCGATTTTATAGGGTTTTTGCTGAGATGCACCCGGGGAGGGGGGGAAGGTTTAATTGGATTTTTAATATGTTATTGTTTATTAATTATTGTTGTGAGCCACCCCGAGGCTTTATTGTGATGGGGCGGCATAGAAATGTTTTAATAAATAAATAAAAATAAAAATAAAAAACCCCCTGGATCTCCCAAGACCCTAGTCCAACACTCTTAGCACCACACCACACTGGCCCATGATTCGTAGTGATTACTATAATTGATCAAAATGGATTGATTATTATTGATCAAGAATGGGGGCTTAGGGAGGGTCTTCCCAGCAGAGACCTGCCATTCAGCTCATAGAACACATTTTTGCTGCATGGGACCTTATGAGCACATGTTTCCGGTCCTGTTATGCCATCATGCGAGGGCACCCATGTAACCAGGCAGCCTGTGAACCGGAGATCTTGAACAAGGAGTCAAGGAACACCAGAGGAAGGCAACGTTTGGCTCTCAAACCAGAAGGGGATGCGTGCCTGACCACGGACCAAGTCTTACATCAAGGAGCATGGCCTCGAGCATGGCCTCGACATGGCATCCTGGGCAAGGTTGCCCAACGTATGGCTTTGATCTAGAAGGGAGAAGTTGGTGTGCTCCTCCGTTTAAGCCTGCAGTGGCTGTTCCTGTGGCTGTTATACAGAACCAGGAAACAGATGGCAAAGCATGCAATGGAGCTGGGAAGGTTGCCAAAGTATGGCCGTTGAATCAGGTTAGAGCTCAGTGCCTGCACACGGGTGCCCTTGCTTAGCCAGCCTTTGCAGGACCAAACAGACCTTCTGAGGCTCATCAGGGCCCGCACACGGTCTGAATGTATCCCTTGGTCTGTTTCGCCTGCACTGCTGCTGCCAGCAGACATAGTGATAGCCAGTGAACCTGCTGCAGCTCCCTGTACCTGGCTGAGGCCTCCTGACCTAGCTGAAGTCTCTGAGCAGTTCTCAAAGACAACTCCACGTAGAGTGTGCTTCTGGGCCCCCAAAGTCATCTGGGCCCCTCAGCCATTTCCCACCAGATTGCTGTTTCCCAATGCTATAAGCAGAAGGAAAGATGAGCTCTGCCAGGGTTAGCTCTGCCAGTGGGAAGGACAGTGCTGCTATTAAAATCCCCACCCCAGGCACTGACTTGGGGACCTTCTGAAGGCAAACAGAATTCAGCCCCTTAGCAAAGACTTTCCTCTTTTTCACACTTTCTTCTCTCGTCCTTTAACTCAGCGCCCGCTTTTCCTAAATCCTGTGGGAGCTTCACTCAGAGATTAAGGGTTTGGCCCTGTGATGCTGTCAGCAGGGGGCTGCTGGCAGCCATTTCTGCCACAAGGCAGCAAAGGAAAACCAGCCATGTGAGGCCAATTAATTAGGCCTCACTTTAACTTGGTGATGCCAGGAGAAAGTCAGAGAAGGAAGAAGGTCTCAAATGACTGTCTTATTTTTCTCTTTTCTTTAGAGTAAAGAACAATCACAACAACAAAGGGAAGGACAAGATTGTGTATAATGAGTTCTCTGCACAGGAACCCAGGAAACAAAGCCCAGATGGTAAATCGACTTTATTTTATTCTGGCAGACGATACAAAGTCTAAGCCACTGTAGCAGCAAAGCCAGAGCTGGGAAACACAGTCCTGTGTTCTATAGAAACATAGAAACAGAGCAAGTCAGAAGGAGACTCCGGGGCCATCTAATCTGACCCCTGGCTCTAGCCGGCTCTGCTCATGACATGCCTACCATGTGCATGTCCAGCCTATCCTTGAACACCCTCACCATTGGGGCTTCAACCATTGGGGCTCCTGTGGAAGCTCATTCCATACCCTCGGGGTCCTAACCATCACAAAGCACTTCCTGGCATCCGCCCTAAATCTTGGTTCCCTGAGCTTTGCTCCATCGGAACGCATCCTGCCCTCCACTGCAGGGGAAATAAGGTCACAACCCACCTCTGCGTGGCACCCCCTCACATACCTGCATGTCGCTAACAGGTGCCCTCCGAGTCTCCTCCTCTCAAGGCTGAAAAGACCCAGCTCCCTCACTCTCTCCTCATAAGAAGGCTGTGGGCAGAATGAAAAGGGCCCCCAGCCAACACAAGGAAGCCCCCGCCTTTTGCGTGCAGGTCTTGGCACTGAAATGTGGAACCCATGCAAGGTACCCCGTCAAGCCCTAAAAAACCAGGAGCTGGCGCTGTGCTCAGACCATGTGGAAGGCGCCTGCCCCCTGGCGGACCACGAACTATTGCTGTAGGGCACCTTCGGTGTGAATGTATGGAAGAGACAGACCTCTGCCTTTCCCATTGGAATTTTGATTCTGGATGGGGCTGCAGCTTGTCAGAAAGAGAGGCAAGAAAAGGAGGAGAGGGAGCTGGTCCCTTCCCCAAGTGGAGGGAGCTACCAACTCTCTTGTGCTCCTCCACTTTCCCACCCGACCAAGAGAGACCTTGTGCTTCACAGGGAGAGCCTGCAAAGAAACAGATGGTTTGTTTCTGGAAGGGGGAGGGCCAGCTCAGCTCTCTTGTGTGGCCTCCACCAATATACCTCCTTCAGGAAGTCATAGAATCATTGATTATAGAATAGTAGAGCTGGAAGGGGCCAGAGGGCCGTGGGGTCCAACCGCTGCTCCGTGCAGGACCATCCCTCTCAGAGGGCTGTCCAGTTGCATCCTGAATGCCTCCAGCGTGGGAGAGCCCCCCACCTCCCCGGGTCATGGGTTCCATTGTCATATTGCTCTAACAGGCAGACAATTTTTCCTGATATCTAGGAGGAACTGGCTTCCTGTAACTTGAGCCTGTTATTCTGTGTCCTGCACTCTGGGACGACTGAGAAGAGATCCTGTTCTTCCTCTCTGCGACAGCCGTTTAAGTACTTGTCGAGGGCTATCCTGTCTCCTCTCAGTCTCCTCTTCTCGAGGCTGAACATGCATTTGGATTCCTTTTCCTAGGTGCAGCACTTGGCATCTGTCCCTACTGAGCATCTTTGGCTCCTTTCGGGTTGCTCTGGGATGCCGTTGTGCCAGTTGGAGGCTGCTGGGCACAGTGCAATTGGTGGGCGGAAGAGAATCCGCAGAGGTGTAAATGCCCCATTGGATCCTGCCCAGCCAAGGATAAGAGGCGATATGAGTCCCTGCACTTACATACATGTGGTGTTGTTTTGGGTGAGAACTAAGGAATTATGAATGGGATTCATGGCTGGGAGAAAGCAGGCTGAGAAAACATCTCTGACTTTTGCAATGGCACAATGGACCAAAACTGATTTCATGATTAGCCCATGGAAGACCTCCAGCTCCAGAGTTCGCTCATCTGTTTTCCGTTTGCTCACTGTCCAAATATTTCTTCCCTTCCCTCAAGCAATGCACAGTTCTTCCAGATCTGTCAACTGAGTATTTATTTGTCTTGGGCTATGGCTAGAAGGTTTGCTGGCTTTAAGTGATCTTTCCTCTTTGCTAAAATGGGGAAAAAGTGAAAGCACACCGTCTGCTTTTTAAAGAGTTCCTTGTCTGATGGACAGTTGAGAAAGTTGACTGACTACAGCAAGAGGAGAGGAGAGGAGAGGAGAGGAGAGGAGAGGAGAGGAGAGGAGAGAGGAACTCAGGGAGATGAGAGGGGTGACAACCAGGCAAAGCGCCTTTTCCGCTGCTGCTTTCCATTTCTGGAACTCCTTCCCTAGGGAAATTCGCCTGGCACCATTTTTATTCTCCTTTCCGCGCCAGGCGAAGACAAACCTTTTTAGGATTTGTTTAACACTTAGTCTGAATGCTGTAGCCCTTTCTATATTGCTTTTTTTAGATGTTTTAATTCGTTGTGTTTTAATTGGTTTTGATGTGTTTTACTTTGTTAATATGTTTTATGTATTGAGAGCCACCTAGGAAGGCCTTGGCAGTTATAGGCAGCCTATAAATACACGTATAAATAATACATAAATACATAAATACACGCATAAGAATGAGATTCTGTCTGGATTGTTTATGGCCACTGATTCAGAAACCATTTTTCTTGGCGAGTTAAGACGAAGAGAGCAAAACTTCTGGCTGCTGAAATGAGCACAGGCCACATGTCTGTGGCTAAGAACCTCAGTGCAAGAACTGGGCACTTGTTTTACAAGCAAAGGTCCCAGATTAGAGAGAAACACAAAAAGGGGGACAGAAAAAGGATCCCATGGCCTCTCAGACCCGGCCAGGGGCGGGCAACACCTGGGATCATGTTCCTGCCTGGGGGACCCACCAGGGCTTCACTCCACCACTGAACACACATCCAAGTTTTCTGCGGCAGCCAAGCCAAAGTAGCTCTCATTTTCCATTGAGAAAAGCGTGGCTGGAGGGTTCTTGGAAGCATAACCAAGAGGCAGGGATCCCGCGGTGGAGAGAGTGTTGGACTGAAGACCCGGGAGATCCAGGCTCTGGCCCTCTCCCATGAGGCTCACTGAGTGACTCAGGGCCAGTCACTCTCCATCTAGCCTACCTCATGGGGCTGCTGCGAGGAGAAGTTAGGCAGGAGGAGGAGGACCATGTAAGCTGCCTTCAGTTCCTTACAGGAATAAGTGTGAGATTCCGAGGTTCCATTTGGATGCCAGGAAGCACTTCCTGACAGTCAGGACCCCGAGGGTGTGGAGTGGGCTTCCCCGGGAGGTCGTTGAGGCCCCATCGGTGAGGATGTTCAAGGATAGGCTGGACATGCACATGGTGGGAATGTTGTGAGCAGAGCCGGCTGGAGCTGGGGGTCAGACTAGATGGCCCAGGAGACCCCTTCTGACTCGCTCTGTTTCTATGTTTCTATGATATAAATATAATAAATATATTACATAAATTGATACAAAATGCGTTTGTTACCAAGGTTACTCCAATGGAACATCACTGCAATTTGGGGTGCAAAGTCAGAAATCAGGGCTGAAAAAAACAGCAGGCTCTTGGCTATGGTTTGTCAACCCCTGGGGTAGGACGTACTGGGGTAGAACAAGTCTGATTCAGTTCTGGATCGCTGAGAGGTGTTGCACTTTTGTCCAATCTGCTGCACCATCGTCCCACAAGAAGCTCTTGCTTGCAGCCTGTGTGATGTCTTCGTGTGATAACAGAGGGCTGGTTCAGACATTTGCCTCCACACACGCACAGCTGGAATCAAGAATTCTGCCCAGAGCATGTTTTGCATCCTGGGTCCCCGTCTCTGCAGTCCTCTGAACGCTGACATCTCCAACTCAGACCT
>JAIXND010000771.1:5630033-5649452 GCA_023646645.1 Varanus salvator macromaculatus | reverse complement strand
ATTCTCAGATATAGATCTGAGAATTCTGGAATGGATTTGCTCCATGGTTTTATTTTGTTGGAAATGTCCATACTGGATCAGGATGATGGAGCTATATTCCAAAGTATCTGGAAGGTTCCAGATGGGGGAAGGCAGTCTTAGGTCTTTCCTGGGTGTCTTTATTCCAGATCATCTTTGATTTTCCAAATCCCAGAAAATGTCACATATCTTCTCAGGCCAAATGCATGACCAATGGGCTGAGGTTATAAATAGACTGCTGAAGAAGGAGTCGGTCTTCATCCCCATTTGAGCTTTCAATTAAATTGAAAGCTGCAAATTAGGCTCACATCTTCTTACATGTGATGCTGATGATGTTTCGAATGGGAGGAAGTGGTGGAGACCGTGGGCAGCCACCTGAAAGGAGATGGGCCTTTAATGAACATGCTCTGATTTTTTAAAGGCGAACCAATACTCTCATCGTGAAGAAAATGGGAAACATGGCAATGCTTTGGAAAGGGGGGTGGGTTGCCTTAGCAACCTGGAAAATGAAAGGCAAAGGCAGCCTATTTTCTTCCTGTTTGATGTAGAAACAAATCTGTCTGCCATGATTGGGGCTGAAAGCGAATATATATACACCCGAGTCTGCCTGATGTAAAGGGGTCTTATCTTGCTACCTCCTAAAATTGAGAATAATTACCTGGTGAAAGGCACGCATAATGGTACGCAACCTCTCCAGCTTGGCGTGCTGAAGTGCTTCCCCACGAAGAGCTTCTTGACTGGTTATGGGATTGGGCGGCACTGATTAGCCGGGTGCCTGGATTCAGAGCAGCCGCCCATTGGACCGTGTGGGACGCAGCATTGCATCGAATTCACTTTGGCGCTCCGTGACAGCTGCACAGACGGGACTCATGCTCCGCACTTCCTCGATTTGCCTCTGAGTGGCATTTTTTGCTTCTTCAGAATTGTTCAGTCCATTCTCATGGCATTTTCAAATGCGGCATGTCAGGAACGCTGCTCTCCACTTGCTGGCCGGGGCCTGGAAACCAGAGCACCGAACACTGGTACTGTGGGATCCAGACTGAATGATGCTTAGAAAAGATGCATGGCTGCTGAAATCCCATTGAGTCCCATTGATGCCAGAGGATCTGCTCTCGATCTCACAAAATCACTCAAATAGTGAGATAACATTTGGAGAAGCTGAGCCAGTTTCAAATAGATCATAGAAACATAGAAACAGAGCGAGTCAGAAGGGGCCTCCCGGGCCATCTAGTCTGACCTCCGGCACCAGCCGGCTCCGCTCACGACATGCCCACCATGTGCATGCCCAGCCTATCTTTGAACACCCTCACCGATGGGGCCTCAACGACCTCCCGTGGAAGCCCATTCCACGCCCTCGGGGTCCTAACTGTCAGGAAGTGCTTCCTGGCATCCAAATTGAACCTTGGCTCCCTGAGCTTTGCTCCATTGGAGCGCGTCCTGCCTTCCTCTGCAGGGGAGAACAGGCCTCTCCCCATCTCCATGTGACACCCCCTCACATACCTGTATGTTGCCAACATATCCTCTCTGAGTCTCCTCTTCTCCAAGCTGAAGAGACCCAGTTCCCTCAGTAGAAGCTGATGTGAACAGACAGGTCTTTAAAAACTCGTTCCAAAAACACCAGTATATTTCCTGTGGCAGACAGTTCCACAGTCATATGCCTACCATGAAAAGACCTCCCTCTGCTTCATTCTATATGTACAACAAGTTTGTGAGGTAGGCCATGCACAGAGCCAGTGGCTGGCATTTGGTTACCTGGTGAACTTCATGGCCGTCAGGGTTAGAATCCAGGTCTCCGGAGTCCCAGGGTCTTAGTCCATTTACCCTGTTGTGGTTGAGCATCAAGGAAATCTCCACACCCAACAGACCCTTGTCTCTTCTGTCTCCTCCCTGTACAACAGCAATTTCCTTCCTCCCCATCCCTGTGTAGGAGCCACCAAAAATGTTTGCCCAGCAGCTCAGTGAGTGTCAGAAAGTCCCTGCTTGGATTCTCTTCCCCCAGATCATAGCTGTGTCTATGCCCTTGGAGTGAGGGAGGGGGGACCCACCCTATTCGATGGTCCCCAGGGAGCCCTTCCAAAGGTGGTAGGATTTCTCGCTTAGTGACAGAGCAGTGCAGTGAGAGCCTGTGTGGTGCAGTGGTTAAGAGCATGGGACTGGGACTCGGTTCTAGTCCCCGCTCAGGCATGCAACTCACTGGGTGACTTTGGGGTAGGGAGAGGCTCTCAACCCAGCCTACTCCACAGGGTTGTTGTTGTGAGGGTAAGATGGAGAGGAGGAAAATTGGAGGAGAAGCTGCCTTGAGTTCCTTAAAAGGAAAGCAGGTGGGATAGAAGTACCATGAATACATTTTAAACTCTCTGGGTTGCGGGGCTCAAAAGCGGCAAGACCTTAAGCTGACCCTGACAAAGGTGTGACCTCAGCATGCACCCCCATCTCCCTCACAGCTGGCAAGAAAATAGCCACACCGGCTGCCTTCCCGGGGTTGAACATTGGCTTTGGGGGGAGGAGAAGAGAAGGGAAAGAAGCCAGGGGGCAAGGAGGTGGGGGCCCACAGCTGAAGCAAGACTGCACCTTCCCTGCAGAAGTTCCACAGGGGGCTGAACATGGCCATCCAGATGAATGGCCCCTCTGCATCTTGCGCTATGCACTGAGAGCATGTCTGGAGGCCTGTGTGCATAGAGGCTGGGGGCGATGGGATTGTGCTCTTACATTATTCGTGTCCCAGTGGTTGAGTTCTGGATAGGGCGACCCCTCTTCGTTCCAGACACTGCCTACCTTTCAAAACACTCTGAATTCAAGTTCCTAAGTGAAATCATTTTTTAAAGGGCAAATGTTAAGGCCCACATCGAAAGCTGAAAATTGGATGTTCTCAGATTTTTACATTGCTTGGATTTTTTTGTTCTGAGTTTAAACACTGGGAACTGTATCAAGACGTTAATAACCAGCTGATCGATATACATAGCCTGAAGTGGTTACTAGTTCTGACTGCGTTCTGCTGCTTCTGAGAATTACCCATCAAAGGACATTACAAGCTTTTTAGGATTACGTTGCAAAACAAATAAGCAAAGCTGATTAGAAATTTCCTTTGTCAGCATTAATTGGTCAGAAGTGCCACATTTGGGAAATGCAGGTGGAAAGGTAATCTTTGAAACATGCAATTACTTAAGACTCATCATGCCCTTGTGCAAATGAAGGTTATTTGCTCCAAGGAGTTCAGCCGTGGTTTGATTAAAACAAAATATTTTGATGGCGTATCAGATACACAACTTGTTTTGCTCTCTCTCAGTCCCCTAAACATTCTAGGAAGAAACATGGCAATTATTTGTGGACAGAATGGAGCTAAATCAATGGTACTGTTTGTTCTTACAGGTTTTTAAACGTCAATTTATCAAAATGCTGAACACAAGGTGTGTCTGCCCTGCTTGGAACATGAGCAAGTATTTTTGCTCAATTTACCCAGAGGGGTTTGTTTCCGTCAATGCTGGGAACACAGCAGGAGTGACTGCACGGTGAGAAGGCATGAGGGTGGTGCCTGGGAGGTGGGTCATGGACACCAAGTCTAGGACAAGACGTCTGAAAATCCTCTAGGTTTTTACAAGATGCTCCTGATCTGATCTGAACATGCTGCTCTGGCTTTTTTAACTGGTTGATTGCTTTGTACTCCTTTGATTGCTGGAGTAAGGGCTAAGCCTGGGACGAACCCTCGTGGACTTTGTCCCTCTAGCATCCACAGGCCCTGCAATGTGAGCCAAACCAAGAGGAAGCTGAGCCCAGGGTAAGATCCTGGCAAGTGCTGCACAAAGGCCAGGGAATCCAACCAACTCCCATCCCCAAAGGGATTTCTTGCACCTCCTTCGTCAAGGCCACCAACTGGGATGGGTTTAACAGGGCACTAGACACATTCATGGAGGAGTAGGCTATCCAAGACTGCTAGTTCTGATGGCTGTAGGCTACCTCCAGTGTCCATGTGCCTACGGACACCAGTTGCTGGGGAATATGGGTGGAATGGGCATTCCTGCACACACGTCCATCAGTGGTATTGCTGGGGAAACAGCAGAGGAAACCCAGAGGGAAGTAATATGCCCACCTTATCCTACTTGGTACCCTCTAGATGCTTTGAGCTTCAGTTCCCATCAGCCTCAGTGGGCAGGCTATGGGCCAGGGTTGCTGGGAACTGTCATCAAAACCCCCTGGAGGATACCAGATTGGGATGGTTCAACACTGTGTGGAAGCTTCAGATGCAAGCTCTCTGGATTGTGACTGGTAAGCATGTGGGTAGCCATTTCAGAATATGGCTAGGTTTAGTCTAGTTGGCTAAGTTTATTTTTTATAAGATTTCATGTCATTTTATTTTGCTGTTCTTGTGTACTGTTGCAAACTGCCTGAAGATCTTTGACTATCAGGTGGTATGGGAATGGGATCATGACAGCAATAACAATAATCAATGAATAATGAGAGACACCAGTAGCAATGTGGAAAGGCCGTGAACCTGAAACCACCATTCCCTTCCAGATGCCCCCGAGATGAGTTGGATCACAACTCCTATCATTCCTAGCCAGCACGGCCATGCCAGTGCAACTTATCTGGAGGGAATTGGATGGGGTTATCTAAAACCTAACTCGACCAGAAGGTTGTTCTGCATCAACCCCGGGCAGATAAAAACCTAGAGTCACAGAGAGACTCGGAAAACACTCTTGTTCTCCTGAAATTGGTGCATTAGAATCCCCTCCGGCTGCCTCTTTATTGGATATTTGACACCAGCCCAGCTTTGCAGGAAGTCTCCTCACAGGGATTGCCAGTCCCAGCTCTGCAATCAAACGCCGAGTGGTTGCAAACAGCCAGTGTGTGAGCTTGTCTGGGGAGTATATACCATATTTTTTGCTCTATAAGACACACTCCCCCCCCCCTCAAAAGTAAGGGGACATGTCTGTGCGTCTTATAGAGCGAATATGTGTGTGCAGTAAGTCTGTCAGATGTGCAGCGCATGGGGAAGTGATGGGGAATGTGCCTGTGATTATGTGCCCATTTGATTCAGAATATTTTTTTCTTGTTTTCCTCATCTAAAAACTAGGTGCGTCTTATGGTCAGGCGCGTCTTATAGAGCGAAAAATACAGTAAGTTTTTCATCACCAAGGGCATCCCAAATCTCTGTGTTTGGAGATGAATAATTTTTCGCAGACAGTTATCGTCAGAGGTGAGAAAGGCTTGCACGCATCTCAACCTCCCCTTCTCTCTTGTTGTTGCTGAAAAACCTGCCCCTGGTTTTGGGCTCGTTCAGCAGACGATCCCAAAAGCGCACCTGTAATTGTCGGCCACTTGAAAATCACACTTGCCTTAGCCATCACTGGGATTCAGGTATATTGTCTCATTGTAGACTTGGTTACATCATAACTTGTAATTATGTCAAAATGAAAACCACTCTAACAGGGTTATTAATGTGCTTCCTGTGATACCTGTGAGGTGTGATCCCATTCGTGACGTGAAGCATGCGTTTTGCGAGTTGCAGTATCTTCTGTCCATGCGTTGGTAAGATTGTGAGCATGAACATTAAAACTCTGGAGAAATAATCCTTCAAAAATGAAATATTTTGTGGTGTAGTGTCTGGACAGCACTGGACTGGGAAGTCCTGGCTCAAATGCCCAGTCTGCCCCAGAGATCCTTGGGTGACCAGCCAGCCCCTCGCTTTCCGTGTGAGTGACCTCACAGACTGGAGGTGGGGTGAGGAGCACCCCACGGAGTCTGCCTGAACCTCCTGAAGAGAGGCAGGGACAGGCAGCCGAAATCATAGACTCCTCCCATAGGAAGGGGCCTCGGCCATCACCTCGTCCAACGCTCTGCTCAGTCAGGATTTCTACGATGGCATTGTAGAGGGTCACCCACTGCAGACGGTGACCATTATGGAAGGTCACCAAGGCTCTGCTTAAAGACCTCAAGTGAAGAGGCAGGCAGTCTTTTCCTGCTGCTGTGGAGTTCATGATACATGGCCTGCTGCTCACTGAAGTCATGTCCTACCTCCCCATCAAGGGGAAGGGCTTTCTCTGTGATGGCCCCATAACCAGTGAACAGATCCCCTAGTGCAGCCCGCCTGGCACCCAACCTGTCATCTTTTTGGCACCAGGTTGAGATGACCCTTAATGGCAAGGCCTTTAAAGACTTGGGCCACCAAAGGGCTTAAGGAGCTTGCCCATCCCAGCTGTTTTTTCAAGGTGATTCTTTGCTCTATGTTATACCTGCTTTAATTTTTTTAAAATTTTATTACGCTTTTACTGTATATTATTATCTTGTTTTATAGATTGTACAAACCACCCAGAGAATTCCAGCTATGGGGCAGTATAGGAATTAAATTAATAATGAAGGTGATATCATTTATGCTTTCCCCACTATTTCTTATAATATTGGTTGTGTAGAATAACACAATTTACATGTCTCAGTGCAACATCAGCTTTCCTATATCTTTGCATATAAGTCTGTTTATGGATGCAAATAGAGTCAGAAACGAACTGTCATGTGCAAACCAAGTTACTTCATGGAGGACATGCGATATCAGTAGAGGGAGGAAAATCTAATGAATTTTATGAAGGACTAGAATGGAATGATATGACAAAAACATTTTGACAAATAGGCTCCCCCACACTCCGAAACAGGCACCCTTCTACAGCAGAGCTCACCTGTCTCTAAATGTTTTTTCATTAATTGCAAACATGACAGGAAAAAAACATCTTGCCAGTTCTTGCGATCAGAGATAAGACATCTTATGTTTGCTTCAGGTGCACAGAGCTGGCCAATGCCTTCATGGATTTTCCTCCGGATTGCTTACAATTTACCCCTCCTGCCCGGACACTTAAAAAAACTGTCCACTCCTTGACAAGCTTGCAAGTGCATCTGAAAAATGTGTTCATTTTTTAAAGTGTACCCTTAGACACACAAGTGCAGTTTAACTTTTGCCACTGGGGGAAGTGCACGCTTTTAATGCACATGGAAATGTGTACTTTTCGCATTCAAAATGCACACTTCCTCATTCGAGCAAACCAGAATAAGCCATGGCAAAGGAAAAATCAGGGTGAACGGCACTGAACTTCAAGGTGAAGTTAGAACTTTGGTGAGCTGAAACTTTTCTAGTTCTAGATCATATTAAGCCCCGTAAAGGTGGGGTGTGGGGGGAATTCTCAGCCCGGCCTTCTGGCCCATGACTTTTGGCTCCTGGAAGTGGAAGAGAAAATAGCACTCCCAGGTTAAGATGCAAATTACCCAAAGCTGGCACAGCTCCCTTGGCATAAGAGGCATAAATTCCCACCAGCACCTGGTTTTTCATGGCTCTCCAAAAGGGCTGCTTTACTCCACCTAATGGTAGAGCCGGCTCTACAACCAGCTGTCAAGCACCAGCTGTCAAGCAGCCGTCTGCTATGGATCTGTCAGACTGTGCTTTGAGCTTCCTCAAGGGCCAATTCCTGGCTTCTGGGTCCCAGAGATGGCCTCTTCATCTGAGCATTTGATCTCATGTGGCTTCATAGGCTCCTGCTCTACCCTGCCCCATGATGAATGTTCTGGACTCAACCCATGCCACCTTTGACTACATTCCTGTCCTTGGCCACTCTGGTACTTACTTACAGAGCTGGATTCAACATCTGCCTCCAGCCCGTTTGGACTAAGAACCAGCTTGGTCCCAGACCCCAAATGCCTGGAGCTTGACTCATAGAAACATAGAAACAGAGCGAGTCAAAAGGGGCCTCCCAGGCCATCTAGTCTGACCTCTGGCTCCAGCCGGCTCCGCTCATGACATGCCCACCATGTGCATGTCCAGCCTATCTTTGAACACCTTCACCGATGGAGCCTCAACGACCTCTCGTGGAAGCCCCTTCCACACCCTCAGGGTCCTAACTGTCAGGAAGTACTTCCTGGCATCCAAATGGAACCTGGGTTCCCTGAGCTTGGCTGTATTGGAATGTGTCCTCCCTCCTCTGCAGGGGAGAACAGGTCTCTACCCACCTCCATGTGACATCCTCTCACATACCTGTATGTTACCAACAGATCCCCTCTGAGTCTCCTCTTCTCCAGGCTGAAGAGACCCAGTTCCCTCAGTCTTGCCTCATCCCCCACCCCCTGCAATCATGTCAAGGTGTGAGATATACCTTTTCCCCAAATGTTGGGACTTTCCCCAGCCATTATGGCCACACTTCCTGGAGAGCCAGGAAAGTCCTCTTTTAGATGAGGTTCTCAGAACACAGAATCTTTGCCTGATTTCAAAGGCTGTGTTTTTGTGTTGCTGCAAATGGAGAACTTTTGTAGCCTCTCCAACCTGCCTCAAGTTTCTGGCAAACTTGCCCAAAAACATTACATGCCTGACAACCTTTATCTGCATGCTCCTCACACCCTCCATCAGGCTGACACAGGAAATTAGGCCAGAAATAGGAATCGTAACATGATTCACTGGCAAAAAGGCACTGAAATCTATCAGGTTTGAACCTGGATTTTGAAACCTGGAAGCCAAGAGAGACTGTCGCATTAAGTGAGACATGATTAACGCAAGAGACTGAATTCTGTGTGCACAGAGCAGTGAGCAATTAGAAGAGGGAAATGAGGAGTTTGCACTTCCCACACTCTTCCGTGTTCATCTTTGTACTTGGAGTGGAGCATTTCCTTCTCACAGTCAGGAGTAAATCAGCAAAGCCCTTTCACTAGGATGCATTAAAGAAAGCCAGACGATCTTGTCTGGTGTGCTAAACGATCAAATCCACTGGCTGAAATTCACAGGCCAGGAGTGGCGACTGCCTTGTCTGATGAAGGCTCCACAGGCGTTTAATGGAATGAGATAAAAGCTTGCTGAGCTAAATACCCTGCTCTTCCTCTGGAAATTATTCTCTTTTCTATGCCAGCGACTCCCGCCCCCACCCCCCCATCCATGTCTTCTGTTAGGGAACTGCTGGCATGATAAATAGATGGTTCTCCAGATGTTAATGGACTCCATCTCCCACTAGCCCCAACCAGAAGCAGTGATGGCGAAGTATGATGGGAATAGTAGTCCACCAACATGAAGAGGTCTACCTTTCCCCCATCCATTACTAGTAATACATTTATACCATACTTTCTTTCCTCTTACAAGGAACCAAAGTGGCTTACAAGGTTCTTCTCCTCTCCATTTTATTCCCACAACAACCCTGTGAGGTAGGTTAGGCCAAAAGTCTGGCTGAAAGTCACCAAGTGAGTTTCACAGCTGAGTGGGGACTATTCAGATCTCCTGAGAGCCAGTCAAACACACTGACTGCTGTGCCACATTGCCTCTCAAATGACATATAAAATTTACACAGAAGATATGTTCCTTTCTTGCGTTCTTTTCCTTGTACTACTAGACCAAAAATCTCACCTCCTTTGCAGATTAACAGATAAACATATCGAGAGCTGCCCATACCATGGACCAACTTTGCTGGAGACGCCAAATTCAGAACGGAAAAAGTGTGGCCCACATTTTAGTTCTTGAAACTTGCCAGCGTTAAGCATTTTCTCCATGCTTCCCAAATGAATACTCACATAGATCATTGCGAGATCAGCTTTCAAACAACCTTGAAAGGTTGGGCAGCGTTAGAATATGATAAGAATTAAAGCACATATCAAAATACCTGTCCCTATTTTGGGGTATAAAATACCCATTCAAGCTGGAATGACTTCCCAGTTAGTTCCATGTCAAAGACAACAATTCTTCCTTTGGCACTTTCAAAACGGGGGCAGGGCAGGCGATGTCTGCCTGAGTGGGGCTCCTTATGCATTGCAGCTTTTAGTCTGAGCTGCACAGGATCTACCCATGGTGCTGATCTCCATTCCCCAAATTAGGTTCACCATAATGAAGCACCATGGATAGGTCCTATGACTCTCAGAATAAAAGCAAAGGGTAGGCAACCCAGCTGACATACGATGGCATCTGTGATGGTGGTGAGACTGAGGTTAGTTCTCTCGCACTTTCTACGTGGTGACCGGTTTTTTTTCATTTTAGCATAGTTTGAATATTGAGGGACATTTAATCATTGTATTTAATTCCACCCCTGTACCAAGGAAGACGTTTTATATAGAGTCCCAATCTTGGTCCACCTAGCTCAGCATTGCCAGTTCTGACTGGAGGTTGCTCTACAGGGTTCCAGGAGGACCGTTTTCCAGCCAATCCTGAAGAAGCCAAGAGCTTCCGCATGCAAAGCTGCTACTCTGCCTCTGAGCTATAGTGACTCCCCAGCCCGGAGCTCTCCAGGATAATATCCAGGATTCAGTTTCACCCTCTTATACTGTGCTCCTTGCCTGAGCTGGGCCGATGTTTCCCAAGCTTGCACCCTCCAGAAGTGTTGGACTTCGACTCCCATCAATTCCAGCTAACTGCATATAGATGCTGGGCACTATAGTCCAACATATCTGGAGGGTACCAGCTTGGAGATAGCTCAACTAGACCTCTGTGATGGAGACACAAACCTTCTTTCCAATTCTGCAGGACAAACTCAAGCCCTACATCATAAAGGGAACCAGAACAGTGCAGGCCTGACAATATTGTCTGGCATGCAATTGCACCCTGTTGCCGTCATGAATGTCTTCCTTCCTCCTCTTCTTCCTCTCCTATTTCCTCCCTCTCTTTAAAATCTACCCTCCCCGACTCTGTAGCCCGAAGCCGTTCTGTCACAGCTCTCCTTAGGAAGGCTGGCTTTGCAACTGAGCATCCGTACAGAAGCTGGTCTATGTGCAGCAATAAAGTGACATAAAATATGGATTCAATTTTGTATGTCCTTGGAGTTGTTATCAAAAAAGGCATTTCCACTGCTTGTATGAGCCTCGGCTTGACTATTCTGGTTAATGGATAGAGAAAATGTTTCTCACACATGATTTCTATTTTGGCTTATTCCCTTCCTACTTGCATTTTTTGATTCGTTTGATTTCTCTGGATGCTCAGTAATTTATTCAATTCTTTTAAATATATTTTCACAAGAAACAGTAAGAAAGGAAAGGGGATATAGCAAAGGCAGGTGCCAAGAGTCAATCCATTAGTACATCAAATGACATCAACATTAAACACATTAATAAAAAAGTGAAAATCTCATTGGCTACAATCCTATCAAAACAATTTGATTTTCAGTCTGACAAAACTTATCCAGTCTATTGCTTTAAGTTTAATGTACTAATTACTAACATTTATTTTAAAAACCCATATTGGCTTTAGCAATTAATTAAATGGCTGCTAATAAGCTTTCCATCTTTGAGTAAATTCTTTGACTGGCCTTCTGTTAAGGTAGTTCGTTAATTTTGCCATTCTTGCATAGCCAGCTAACTTGTTTTTCCAGTTCTCAACAGTTGGACAGTCTCCAGCTTTCTGCTTTGAATCAATTACCATTCTTGCCACTGTTGTCATGTATTTAAATAACTCTGTCATCATCTCTGGGATAGTCTCTGGTACAATACTCAATAGTATATTCTTAGCATTCATTGGAAAGTTCATTTTAAGTATATTTTGCATTTGCATATGTATGTTTCCAAAATTGTTTAGTTCTAGCACATGTTTACTGCACATAGCAGAAAGTCTCATCTTTCTCTTTACATTTTCAACATTTTCCATGAAAGTTCTTATCCATTTTCTGTATATCTTTTGGGGTAATATACCAGTAACTTATTCCAGGAGGATTCACACACCAATCTTGACAGCAATTTGTCAATATTTTGTCCTCTCTGCTATCTTTGTGGTACAATATGCAAATGTTAGCATATTTTATTCAGAAAAGCAATGGAAAAGACAAGGGAGATTAAATTTTGCCATGACTTCACTGTGAGTCCTTTACACTGAATATCCCTTAAGGTATTTATCCACTTGTTTATTATTTCTTTCTCAGATTTGTACCTTTCCTTTCCACCAAGAGAATGGCACCCAAGGCAGTTGTCAGGATAAACATTAAAAAGTATTGATGCAAACTGACAATGAGATTCATTGCAGGAGTCACAATGAACAGAAAAAAGATTCCTGACCATGGCAGCATTCAGACAGCATGAAAGCAAGCCTTCTTGATGTAAAGCAGGAACACTGAAGCTGTCAAGAGCAAGTGTCTTCTCCTCCAAGCTCTTTCCTTTTCCTTTCCCATATCAAGATGAGAAGATTCTAAGTACAGTCTTTCGTTATGTTAAGGCTGACCAACCAGGACTGGCTTTGGGATACCAAAAGGCTGGTAGCAAGAAACATCCATCAGGGTAATAAGCCTGCTAACTCTTCCTCCTTTCTTTCCCAAATGGAGATAGCTCCACCTTCAGGGAGGTTCCTGTTGCTTGTGGCCACATGTTTAGAATGTCATGTGGCTTAATTGACTACTTCCCTTGATCTGGCACTGAATGACAGAACAGATTAAGCAATTTCCTTTCCCTCTGGCCCTTTCTGAGCCAAAGTATCTTCTCTAAAGCAGAGGTGGTCTGGTTCTTAAGAGCTGCCTGGCTTATCTTTAAGCTCACTGGCCTTGGTATTTCAGTTAAGCATTACAACCCCACCTCTTTTTCTACTTCAGAATCTGAAGAATGCTGTATTTCAGGAGAGACAGTCTCAATTCCTACAGAAGCCTCCCAAAATGTCAGAACTCAGAAATTGGAGCTGCTGCAACAAGACATAAGAACTTGTAGGATCGGGCAGAAGAACTGTGCCAAGGTGGTAAATGTAAGATGTAGTACAGGCCTGCCATCAACATCTGGCATCCTTGGGCAGCAGATGGAGCACAGCCAGCTACCCCCTTGACACTCAAGCCACCCGCCATGTCCAGTTCCTAAAGGGACTGAGCTTCAGCAACCATCATTTCCTGCTAGACAACCATCTATTTCCCCTCAGGGCATCGTTGGTCACACCAGGGCACTGCAGAGCAGCTGCCATTTTGCTTTTTCCACGGTTGCCTGCACAACAAATAATATAAAACCCATTTGCTCTGCCATGCTACAAGTTAGCAGTCCCCTGCCCGGAAGTCTTAGGATCACCCACATAGCAGTGGGGCATTTGAGGGCATTGTGTCAAAGATTCCCCAGGAGTTTTTGCTGGGGATTTGCTGAGGAGCTGGCCCTATTATAATAGGGCTGAGTGCAACCATCCAAACTGACAAAACATTGGCCGAATTTCTCCTTATAACTTGCTGTGGTTGTTATGTGCTGTCATCTCCAACTCATGGTGATCCTATGAATGAAGCCCTCCATATTGTCCTGCTCATGACAACCCTGCTCCGCTCCTCCAGGTTCAAGGCTGTGGCTTCTTTTATGGATTCAATCCATCTCATATTTGGTCTTCCTTTTCTTGACCTGCCTTCAATTTTCTGCAGCCTGACTGTCTTCTCCAGGGAGTCTTGACTTCTTATGATGTGTCCAAAGTATGACAGCCTCAATTTTGTCATGTTTGCTTCTAGGGAAATCTCTGGCTTAATTTGATCTTGGACCCACTAGTTCATCTTTCTGTCAGTCAAGGGTATTCACAAAGCTCTCCTCCAGCACCATCTTTCAAGCTCATCAATTTTCTTCTTCTCCTTCCTTCCTTCCTTCCTTCCTTCCTTCCTTCCTTCCTTCCTTCCTTCCTTTCTCTCTCTCTCTCTCTCTCTCTCTTTCTTTCTTTCTTTCTTTCTTTCTTTCTTTCTTTCTTTATAAATAACATTTCTATGCCATACCCATCGCTGAAGCCTCGGGGCAGCTCACAAGAAAGCTGCTTGTCAGCTTTCTTCACTGTCCAGCTTTGACACTCATACGTTGTAATTGGGAATACAATAGTTTGGATCATCTTGACCTTGGTCTCCTGTGAAACGTCCTTAGACAGGATGATCTTTTCTAGTCCCTTCATCGCTGCCCTTCCAAGTCTCAACCTCCTTTGAAGTTATTGACCACAGTCTCCCTTTGAATTGATGACTCAGTTGAGATATGTGAATTTTTATTGCTATCGCCAAATTTCTGCTTAACTGGACAATTTCAAATATGGACATTGTCAGAGAAAATTGTGATAAGCTGTTCCTTTCAGACTCTTCAGAACATTAGCTACAAGACTGGGCCAGATAGAAATGTCTAAGCTGTATCCAAGGTGGAGAGAAAATAATAAAAATTCAGTGTTTTGTGGGTTGTGCCTCTAGGTCATCAGAGATTAAAACTGGGCTCCCAAGAAAAGTCAAAATTCAGTTACTAAAACAAGGAATTCATTAGGATGTTCTTGTGAGGACACTGAATACGATGTTCTGGCACTTTTATCCAGTGTTCTTCCATCATGTACCTCATTAAGATTCTGTCTGGAGCTGATCTGTCCTCTAGGACTGTAAGAAGACAAATGCTAGTGTAAGTCGTCTCCTGGTATTCCATAATTCTATGTTACTTTCTGTGCTGTTCCATTAGCCGCATGGTGAGGACACAGGGAGGGCTGCCTTGAGTTTTCTCCCTGCAGTCTTGTTCTGAAATTTGACAAAGGGCTGCTTAATCCAACCTTGAAAGCTAAATTCCTCAACTTTGGCCAGTGTGACTCTGCCGTAGGATTTTGCTTATACTTATTGGCTAATCCCCACAAGCAGCTGTTCCACACTTGAAGTCAGCTCACCTCCTTCTCTTTGATGGCACAATAGTCATGCTTAATCCCTAGCTTTTTGTTCTGCATGAATTAATTTCAAATTATCTGGTGGTCCCCAATCCATCAGATTCAGTGAATGTCTCAGCTGGTATTCAGCTTTGCAGAACTGTGTACTTTGAGGACAAAATGGCTGGTAGGAGAGGATTCTCCCCTACCCCACCACGATTCAACCACCTCTTCTGTTGGCATGGCAGCTTATTTAATTTGATTTATTCATTAGATTTATATCCTACTTTTTTCTTTTTTTAAAAAAAGAACTCAGACTGGCTGACAGCATTCTCCTCCCGCTGCTCACAGTCTTATCCCCACAACAACAACCCTGTGAGGTAGGTTGGGCTGAGAGTCTGTGACTGGCCCAAAGTCACCCAGTTGGCCCCGTGGCTGAGTGGGGACTAGAACCTAGATCACCTGAGTCCCATTCTGTACTCTGAGCCACTACACCACACTGGCTCTCAATGTGCAGAAGAGCAGGGGTTATTACCGGAAAATTGGGGACCACACAGTGGCAAGTGAAGGTCACCCCTGAGGGTGGCACTTTGCGGGTGGGGGGAGGGCAGAAGGGAGGGAGGCTGGAGTGCACCTGGAATTTGGTGTATCTTGGCAGCACTGGCTGCTCCCCCTCTGCCCCCCTAGAGTGCCCCGAAAAGCCCTTTTCTGAGGCTCCTCTTGTGACCTGGTGCACCTGGTATGGTTCTTCTTGTGCCGGCTGTCCAGCAGCCGCAGGATTGTGAGGGCCAGCTGGCCATGCACGTCACTGCAATGGCCCGAGCTGTGGCTTTTGCTTGCCTGGGAACAATGCACTGTTGTTTCAAGCTCGGTTCGTGGCAATGAGGACCCCCAATATCCTCTGAAATTTGCACCTCTTTGATGTAGCCCTGCAGTTCCCCTCTCCGTAGCTCTCTATGTAGTTTGCATTATTGGTCAAGGATGCTCGCCATCTGTAAGGATGGCGGCTTATGTAGGTATTGTTCTCCTGGACTGAATGACTTTCTCCTGCTGGTTTCCTTGGAATAAGTCTCAGCTGGATGCCCATGTCTGCCGGGGGAATTTGCACTTCCCAAACTGGATGGAGCAAACAAATGAAATCATATGGATTCAAGCCATCTGACGTAGCCGTCATTCACGTCCTGAGTGGTGTTTATTAGCTCTCCTCTCTTTGTAGCCATGGCAGCCTTAATCTGAGGAGCAGAAAGAGGGAAGCGGCGATGACGGCAACAGGGTGCAATTGCATGCCAGACAATATTGTGTGGTTAAAAAGAGCAGGAGGCTGAGAGGAGCTCCAAGCAGATTTCTCCAGACTGGAAGTGCAGGCGTTGAAATGACAAACTCAGTTCACTGTATGCAAGGGTAAAGTAATGCAGGTTAGGGCAAAAGACCCCAGTTTCAAGGATAATGTTTCTTTATTTATCTATTTTCTATACTGCTGAAGAGCTGAACCCCTCTGGACAGATTGTAACAGCTGCTTGAAGTACAGGCAAAAGAGACAGGAAAAAGTTACAGATACAATGAAAGAGAGCATAAAATTTCACGATGCAAATGTAAAACAGTCTAAACTTTCAATCTACAAAATTTAAAACAGTTAAACATCTAAACAAATTTCAATTAAGTTAAACCTAGTTAAAGTGACTAACAAGATTTTGCATCATTAAAGGCCAGAGAATAGAGTGCAGATTTAACTTGATGCTGAAAAGATTACGATGCTGGTGTCAGGTGGGCCTTACTGTGGAGATTGTTTTGCAATGGGGGGGGGGGTCCCCACTGAGAATTTCCTCCTGCATGTTGCCTCTTTCTGGGCACTGAGCATCAACGAGCTGCATTTTTCCTGCCTCTCTCCTGGCACAGGTCTTCAGACAGGTGACCAAAGCTGCTTCTGTGCCAAAACCTGGCCTGGGCCCTGACTGCGATGGGTCCAGCTAATCCACCACCTGCTTAAGAACCTTGCCCAGGAGGGGAATATTTGCCAATAGCCTGAAGTTGCTAGGATCTTCAGGGTCCAGGGATGGCTTCTCGAGGCGAGGTCCTACCACTGCCTCTTTCAGGAAACATGGGACCACTCCCCCTGGCAAGGAGGCATCGGTCACCTCCCTGGCCCAGCCCTGTTCCCTCTCTGCTGGTTCTTATCAGCCAGGTGGGGCCAGGATCCAGAATGGAGGTGCCTGCATAAACTTGTCCAAGGACCTTCTCAGCATCCTTGAGGTGCACCAACGGAAACTCACCCAAGAAAACAAGACCAGGTTGTGATCTGGAAAGCTCACCAGATTCCACCCCGGTGGAGTCTAAGTCCTCCCAATCTAGGATTCACCTCCAGGGACTCTCCTAACGAGCATGCCTGGGCCCCATTCGTTTGGGAGGGGCCTTCTGAAAATGAGCACACTTCTTTTCGCACCAGTCCTCTGACTGGGCTGCCCTTCTCTGCTGATGTTGATTAGATAATCCCTGAAAGTTAGGGATTCCAAACTGATAAATTGTGATGTGTGTATGTGTGTTTATATTTTGAATTGGAAGCCCTCATTAACTGAATGGCTTCCCATTTTCTGCATTTTTAGCTTGACCCCTTGGATCGCTTTGAGGCTGTTAATGTCTGATGAGATGATGGACTTCTTTTCTTTAATTTCGTCAACCAAAGAATTAATCATGCATCCTTCCATGACAAATTTCCAGCCCAACACAATTATTTCCTGAACATGTGGCACATTGGCCTTTGAAAACTTACATGAAACAGCTGATGTTGCATTGCTCAAAATGAGTTAAGCACTTCAATTTTTCACTTTTAAAAATCAAAGCAAAACAAAACAAAATTAATTGCATTTGAAGAACAAACTTCACAAATGACAATATAAGAAAGGCGAATCCAATTTCATTGTACCAACATTCACTCTGATTAGCAGAACCCAAATGCAAAAGGAGCATTTACATGGGTTCCAAAACTACATCACTCATCCATGCGCCAAGGACTTGGAGTGGAATTCTGGTGCTACCCAAGTTAGGCTGGGTTTAAGAATTTGACAGTCAATCCCACTTAACCATGGGATGGGAGCAAGTGTATGATAATACACTTATTTTACGTGACATAAAGGTATGTGAGGGGGTGTCACATGCAGATTGGTAGAGACCTGTTCTCCCCTGCAGAGGAAGGCAGGACGCGCTCCATCGGAGCAAAGCTCAGGGAACCCAGGCTCCATTTGGAACTTCCTGACAGTCAGGACCCCTATGGTATGGAATGGGCTCTCATGGGAGGTGGTAGAGGCCCCATCGGTGCAGGTGTTCGAGGATAGGCTGGACAAGCACATGATGGGCATGTCGTGAGCGGAGCCGGCTGGAGTTGGGGGTCAGACTAGATGACCTGGGAGGGCCCTTCTGACTCGCTCTGTTTCTCTGTTTCTCTGTTTCTAATACTGCGGCACGGCTCGTCCCTTATGGGCATCCTTCATCTGAGCCACAGACCAGTTTCCCAAGCCTAACAACCCACTGCTAGACCCTTCCTATAATGTAGAAGCAGGATATCCCAAAGACAACTTGCACCTACTTGAATCTGCCTGAGCTTTGATATATCTTTAGGTGCCCCTTTGAATGAGGTGAGGATGCAGGGCCAAGTCTGGGGTTGTGGGAGTCCTTCAGAAGATATGAAGAGACCTGCTCGAGCAGACCAGTAGTCCATTGGATCCACCTTTCTGTTAGTGCAGTAGCCCAACCTGCTGCCAATGGGGATCTCACAAGCAGGGCCGGTCGGTTTTCGTATGTATGTATGTATGTATTTAACAAATTTGTATGCCGCCCCCTTGCAAACCAGCCTCGGGGCAGCTAACAACATATGAAAATGCAATTTAAAAACAATACACAATTTAAAACTGGCCCATCTCATAGTCTAAAAGTAAAAATATATAAATATAAACAATAAATAACAAACAATAAATAACAATAAAAACAAACTAGAATTAAAAATATAGAATTAATAATTTGACAATTAAAATATTTCTTAAATAAAAAGGTTTTTGCCTGGCGCCGAAAAACAAATAATGACGGCGCCAGGCGAGCCTCTGTAATGCCAGTCCTCTATCAGTTACACAGGCTGCCAATTGAAGTCCGGGCCCAATTTCCAGGCTGGTGGTGACCTATAAAGTCCTAACGGCTTGGGTCCAGGATACCTGAAGGAGCATCTCCTTCACTATGTGCCCTCCCACCCCTTGAGATCTGAGGCGGAGGTCCTGCTCCGGGAGCCTCCTTGAAGGAGATCAGGAGGGAGAGTACCCGGAGGAGGGCCTTCCCTGTGGTGGCACCCCAGCTATTGAATGTGCTCCGCAAAGAGTTCTGCCTGGCACCGATGCGATATTCTTTTTGGTGTCAGGCAAAACCTTTTCTATTTTCCGCTATTTTAATGTTTAATTGATTTTCACTGGGGTTTTAGTATATTAATGGTAAGATACTGTGGAGTTTGTTCTATGCTACTTATTCATTGTAAGCTGCCCTGAGATGTTTGTAGGGGATGGAACAGAAAAGCATTTAATAAATAAATAAATAAATAAAAAAATAAAAAAATAAAAAAAGCAGTGGGCAGCAAATGGTGTACACAGGTTTTTCACCTCTAATACTGGAGGTAGCTTCTGGCATCAGGACTAGTAGCCATTCTTGGTCTTCCTCTGCATGAACTAGCCCAATCTGCTTTTGAAGCCATCCAAATGGGTGGCCGTTGCGGCACCTCATGGGAGCAACTTTCAGAGTTTACCAATGTGTGGAGAAGTCCTTCCTTCCTCTGCCCTGTCCTGAATCTCCCACCAATCAGCTGCATGGAATGACTCTGTTGGGTGCTGGAATTTGGGAGA
>JAIXND010000771.1:5606575-5629933 GCA_023646645.1 Varanus salvator macromaculatus | reverse complement strand
CCCCCCCCCCCCCCCAGCAGAGACATCACCCTGCCGACAAAAGTGCGTATAGTCAAGGCTATGGTTTTCCCAGTTGCAATGTATGGCTGTGAAAGCTGGACCATAAGGAAGGCCGAGCGCAAAAGGATTGAGGCCTTTGAGTTGTGGTGCTGGAGGAGACTCCTGCGAGTCCCTTGGACCGCAAGGCGATCAAACCGGTCAGTGCTAGAGGAGATCAACCCTGACTGCTCTTTAGAAGGCCAGATACTGAAGATGAAACTCAAATGCTTTGGCCACCGAATGAGAAGGAAGGACTCCCTGGAGAAGAGCCTGATGCTGGGAACAACAGATGGCAAAAGAAGAAGGGGACGGCAGAGGATGAGGTGGCTGGATGGAGTCACTGAGGCAGTTGGTGTGAGCTTGGGTGGACTCCGGGGGATGGTGGAGGACAGGAAGGCCTGGAGGAATGTCGTCCATGGGGTTGCGATGGGTTGGGCCTGACTTTGCGAATAAGCAAGCCCCCCCCACCCCCCCGGCACCTTATCTTTGCACCACATTGCCCTCCCACTGCAATTGCTCTTCCTTACATCTTGGCACTGATGCCCCTCACCTGACCGATTGGCAGAGAGACTCCGAACACGTCGGCAGTAGCAGCTGCGCCTGATTTTGGGCTGCTGCTGCTCCTCTTCCCTCTGACCACTTCTGCTGTCTGGGTGAGAGCCAGAGGCAGGTGGGCAAGGACGGTGCAATGGGGAAGAGGAGGAGCCAGTCCACGTGGCTCATGCCAGCGTGTGCACTCTTCACGCACTCTTGTCCATTCACACGATACTGGCCTGTTCACATGCAACGGGGAGAGACAGAAGCTCCCCTGTAGCGACTTTCCTCCTTCAGTCTGTATGCCTGTGAATTACTTTTCAGAGTTTTATGATGCAATATGAGTTACACCTATGCAGAAGTGACTCCTAGTATGTTCAGTGGATCTTGCTTCTCGGTAAGAGCATATAGTGAGGGGGATCAGAGGGCAAGCATGTTGGATGTGTTTTGTTTTGCTCTTTTCTAGGACTGCCACATCCACCAGCCAGAGACAAGTACAAAACGTGCACATCGTTTAGAATGAAAGAACAGGGAACCTCTGCACTCGTTCTGAGCCCAGGAATATGTTTCCTGTAGCCAAACTACAGGACCCCAAGAGTATGGAATGGGCTTCCACGGGAGGTGGTTGAGGCCCCACCGGTGAGGGTGTTCAAAGATAGGCTGGACATGCACATGGTGGGCATGTCGTGAGTGGAGCTTGCTGGAGTCAGGGGTCAGACTAGATGGCCTGAGAGACCCCTTCTGACTCACTCTGTTTCTCTGTTTCTAAACTGCTTTTATAACCCACCTTTTCTAGTTTGCAAGGAGCCCAAGCCGGCTTACCTAGTTCCATCTTATCCTCCCAGGGACAAGCCTGCAAGGTAGGTGCACCTGAGAGTCAGTAATTGCCCCAAAGCCACCCAGAGAACTCCATGGCCAGGTGACAGCTTGGGCTGGGATCTCTCCAGCCCCCAGTCCAGCACTCTGATGCCCATTCCACACTGGCCCTGAGCTTACACAGTCCTTTCACTCCAAAGTCTGTTCCTGGTGACACTCACGCTTCATCTCACCAGCCTATCTATGGGGAAAAGATGACTTCATCATTGCTGTTTTTAAGTGACTGGCCAGAAACCAGTCATGACCTCCTATCACTTTAAGCCAGAAACCAGTCATGACCTCCTATCACTTTAAGCCAGAAACCAGTCATGACCTCCTATCACTCACCATGAGATCTCCCAAAGGGTCCTTCTGATGCAAAGGACTGGAGCAGGATGTCCAGGTGTCCTACCTACAAGGTAAAGTCCTCTCTTTGAAGGTGTCCTCTATTGGAAGAGCTGCCTGCTTCAAATCCAGCCTAGTATGGTGAGCAGGGACTTTGACGTTTCTAATTTTGCATCTATACGCATGAGTCAAAATGTGCAAATGTTAAGCATTTTGGGGGCCTCCTCTGCCCCTTTCTGCCTATGCATTCCTCATTTGTGCTGATGCCCTACATGGCCATCCCTGACTGCAGCCGTTGGCATTGCGGGACGTGTGTTTCATTTGCCAAGGACGCTTAATTTAGTTGGCAGCTCTTTGTAAGGCTGCTTGTTTTGATGGTTGCTTTTTTAAGAGTTCTTTTAGGATGGCTGGCTTTTAGTAGCTGCACTTTTAATGTTGTTGGGAAATATCTTTTGCTGCTTTATTGTAGTTTTAATCTGTTGTTTTAGCGCTTGGCTGCCTGTTGTCAATTTTGCTGGGTTAAGCTTAGTCCATTATCATTGTCCATTGATTTGGGGTGTTTTTAATGATTGTTTCTGCCATTTGCAAGCCACCTTGAAAGTTCTCTGGGGAGATGAGGTGACTGCATCCTAAATCACAACTCGTAACTGGAGAGGTTGGCCCTTGCAGCCTGTGGCAGAGCTTCTCTTTCAACTGTAGGATTCACAGCACTCTGTTAGGTACAGCTATGGCATTAAGCTGCACATGCAGCGACACAGCCGGGGGTCAGACTAGATGGCCCGGGAGGCCCCTTCTGACTCGCTTTTCCTGTGTTTCTGGGTCCATGTACCAAGATGCATCCCTGAGCATATTAGCAGACCACTTGCTGTTGCAAACACTTGAACATGCTTTGCTTGAGGCAACAATGCCATCTGCAACATCACGCTTCCTTGTCCTGCACTCTGGGATGTTGGAGAAGAAATCCCGGCCCTCCTCTTTATGACAACCTTTCAAAGTACTTGCAGAGTGCTATCTAATACCCCAGCTTTCTATCAGCACCAAACTCAACAGAAAGGCTCACATGCTGAGGCGGCCCCCCCTGTGAGGGGGGGGTGAATACCTGCTTCAGGTGGCAGAGCAGGAAACTGTGCACTCCCCCTGCCAGGTGGGCCTCTCACAGGTGCTGCTGGGAGCCTGGAGGCAGATGGGCTATCCACAGAGCCCGAAGTCCTAAAGCTGTGCTGGATGGCTCTGTATTAATGCATGTCTTCTAGAGGTTCCAACCTTCTTATCTCCAGGGCAGGTTTCTTTTTAAACTCACTGTCTACATCAATATATATAAGGAGAGGATACGTAAGAAACCCTCTGGGTAGAATTGTTATTAGCTGCCTTAAACTAAAAATTGGGGTTTATTTATTGATGCAGTTCCTGTGCTTTTTATTATTCTTTTTATATCAGGCCTATTAACTCTGGGCATTTTACTCCTCTTTCTTTTCTGTATAAAATAATAGCTGCAATTCATGGAGACATATGGAGCAGACCAAATGTCAGTGGAGAGGTGGAAAATTCATTTTGACTCAGTAGAGTCACTAAAAAGCCCACTTCTGAATGAATCAATATCAATAGAAGTGTTTCAAGTGCAGAGGCTGTTTGGCTTGGTTTTTAAAATGCAGAGAATTACAAGGAAGCTCTCAGGTTCGTGGATGAAAGTGACCGTCCGGCTGGGCTCATATGTTATAAGCAAGCAGCCCTGCATGGTTTCCACCAAGTGCAGAGTTTTGCCCGAATTTTCTGGCCAGATGATTGCATGGATCCCACGGCAACGTCGGTCCTGCATATCTCCACATCACTGGGAGGGAGCAGGGCTGGAGCTCAGCCTGTGGTGTCAGAGCACAGAGGGGAAGGCCCCCAAAGTCCTACCAGTCCTCATGGCTCTATGCTACCTCCGGTATCAGAGGTAGAGCACCTAGGTATGGAGTCCAGTTGCTGGGGACTTGGGTGGCGGGGCCCATCGCACCTGTTCTGCTTGAGAGATGCTGTGGGCAGTACATTGGACACTGTGGGAAGAGGATGCTTGGCGAGTTGGGCATTGGCTGGCCCCAGCAAGGCCCTTCCTAAGTCATTATGCCGTTCCATTTGGGACCTCAGTGCTCAGACTCCAAAGCATCCCATGGTCTCTCAGACAAGGTCACATGAGCATAGGAAGGCAGCCTTCATCAGCCAGGGGAAGCCACGTATTGATGCGGCCTTCCATGCGCAAAGCTATTAATTCATCTCCAGCCACCCCGTATATGGGTGTATATTCAAAGACAACTGCAAGAAGTGGCGTTGCAGTCGGTGTGGCTGTACTGGGATTCCTCGTTATGCTGTGTGCTGCCGAGGTGTGCACAAGATCCTACCTGCTGGCAGAAAGGACCATGTTGAATGAATGCTGAGGTGGCTGGTTCTGGTGTTTTATCAATGCTCACAAGTGCAAGTTGGTGACATGGGGCAGGAATACTTGGGAAATATGAATGATGTGGTATTGCACCCTGAACAAAATCGGGAAAGAAAAAGAGCACTTGTTCTAACAAATCAGTTCCCCTCCAGAAAGAAGACCAGGCCATCTAGAATTCCAAAATCTAAGGGAAAATTCTGTTGAAGAGAACTGAAAATCTATGTCCAGCCCAAGCGTGGAGTCACTGAGTTTCACTGACATTGGAGTTCACTGCCACCAACCAGTGGGGCTTCCTGCTGGACAACCATTTTCAAGTTAATTTACTTGAGTCATGGATAAGCCACTTTGTGTAATCGAATACATCATATTATATTGACAAATGTCAAGAAAGGAGGACCAGTCTTCTATCAATGAGTCCCATCTTCGTCTTTTTTTCAGATACACTAAGAAAGCAATGCCATGGTCCATGGGATGGCAATCCAATGTTTATGGATAGCGCCCCAGCTTCTGAAGCCCTAGACAAAGCTATGACCTGGGGAGGGAGACCTTGCTTGGATCTGCCTGTACTTTGCTGCCCAGCTACTGTGGAAAGCTCTTCAACATCTCCAGATGACGAGATGGTAAGGGGTGAGCAAGGTTCCTGGAGGGCAGGAAAGGAAGGAACGATGTGGATCCTTTAGATATGCAAGCTACTCCATTTTCAGCCCTTACCATAGCAAGGTCAATCTCTAAAAAGAAGGGACAGAGAGTGGAAACAACTGACAGGATCTAGGATTGATGGAGGCCTCCCACATGGGACCCCTGCATTTAGCAAGCATCTAATGCTTTGATTGATGAGATGAACTCTAATGCATCAACTTTCCCAGAGTGGCTAAATCCCACCTTTTCATCATTCATTCATAGAAGGTAATCTTTGTAATCCCCCAATATTTGCAGAGAGATTTTTACTTGTGGTGGCCATGTCCATGTTAATTCTTTTTGGGATTGACGAATCCATCCATCCAAGTAATTTAAAGGAGAAAAGGGAAGACGGAATGGAATTTTGTGAGATATTTACTCCCATGTGTTTCTTACCACCTTGCGATGATGGATGAGTCACCATCTTAAGCTGCAGAGCTTCAAAGAGGAATAGATCCTTGTTGTTATGTGCCGTCAAGTCATCTCTGACTTACAGTGACTGTCTGGATGAATGCCTTCTTAAATGTCTTGACCTGGACAGCCTCGTTCAGCTATAGTTGATTCTTTGTAAGATTGCTCCATCTCATATTTTGTCTTCCCCTTCTTCTGCCACTGACTTTCCCGAGCCTGATTGTCTTCTCCAGGGAGTCCTTCCTTCCCGTGATTTGCCCAAACTATGACAGCCTCAGCTTTTTCAGGCTTGCTTCAAGGAAAATCTATGGCTTGATTTGATCTAAAGCCCATTTGTTCATCTTCCTGCCAGTCCAGGGTATCTGCAAAGCTCTCCTTGAGCAACACATTTCAAACCCCTCAATTTCCTTCCTGTCAGCTTTCTTCACTCTCCAGCTTTTACACTCATACGTTGTGATCGGGAATATGAAAGTTCGGATGATCTTGGCCCTGATCGCCAGTGAAACATCCTTGCATTGGACTGGCTTTTCTAGTTCCTTTGTTGCTGCCCTTCGAAGTCCCGGACTTCATATTTGTTGGTTGCAGCCTCCCTTGGAATTGATGACTGAAAAACATTGTTGATGTTAACATTGTGTAATTCACAGAATCCCGTCCAAAGAGACCCAGCCGTCATCATTCTCTCCCTTATTGAAAGGCACATCTTGTTATTCTTGGCTGAACCCTTAACAGTAAGGACTGCCCTTTAACATGCTCATTACAAAGAATGCAGTTGTGTTCCAGGAAGACAGAATGGTCCCCTTAAGGTAATAAGATCGATGATCCATGGTGACTAGACTGGAGTTTGTACGTGACTCCAAGGGAAGGTCACATCCTTTACACACACGTCATGCCACTGAACA
The DNA here is from genome assembly GCA_023646645.1 of Varanus salvator macromaculatus. Taxonomy (NCBI): domain Eukaryota; kingdom Metazoa; phylum Chordata; class Lepidosauria; order Squamata; family Varanidae; genus Varanus; species Varanus salvator. Next base: position 5,623,756 of record JAIXND010000771.1, on the reverse strand, counting down.
TTTCTACACTTTCAATTCCCTATATTTATGGGCTTGCTTGTTAAGTTTTATCAACATTCGTCACGGTTGCTCAGATGTAGCATTGTTATTAGCAGATGCTTTGCATCACACAATGTGTGTGATCCCTGGAGCTCTGATGCATACTGATGAGGAGAAATGAGTTGCTTCTTGGTGCCAGGGAGGAACGGATCTGGGCCTTTGATAGTTCTTATTCTGCCTAATCTGAGTGCATAAGAAGGGCACTACTGGATTAGGCCTTAGACCAGTATCTAGCTTCCCACAGTCACTCAGCAGATGTCTACAGAAAGCCCACCATCAGGATCTGACAGTAAGACTCCCCCATGGTGTTTCCAAGGAACTGGTATTAACCGGAGGAGAAAGAATGATCCTCTATAGCCAGATAGTCTTCGTCCTTAATCTGTCCAATCCCTTTTTAAAGCCATCCAGATTGTCACCATCATGACCATGTTCTTAAAAATAGTTCAACTGGGCACCATCGGAAGCAGTACTTCCTATTCTCTATATTGAAACTCTCACTATTTTACTTCTTTGGAGGACCCCTGATTCTGCTTCCATAACTTTCTCAATTTAAGCACCTCTATCATGTTTTCCATCCAAAAGAGTCCCAAATATTGCAGCCTTTCCTTATGGGGTAATTGTTCCAGTCCTCTAAATGGTTTGGTGTTTGGTGATCCCTTTCAGAATCTGTCCCTCCGGAATCTGTGAATTTCTTCTCATGCTTGGCCTTGTCCCACAAAGCGAACCAAGCCACGAGGATGCCCCTGAACACTTGGGATGCTCTGGTTGCACAACTGGCAAACTTCACTGGTTTTAACTGAAGTTAATATCCTGGGTACTTCACTGGTTACCAGGATTCACTGGTATCCTGGTGGCCATACTCTTCCCTGCTCACTTTTGTTGGCTCCATTCCTGGTGAGCATCGCACAAACTCTGGGCCTGCTTGCCAAGAACCTGGACACTGGGCTGTGGCAAAACAGACTGGAGTCCTGGAAGCTGAGACAAGGGCACCTGGAGGATTTTCCACAGAACAAGGGCTCCTCATACACCCCATGGGTGTGTGTGTGTGTGTGTGATCCACTTTAAAGAGATTTAATATATATGAGATTCCTTTTCTAAATATTTTTATTTATCCTTGTTATTGATTTCGTTTACCATATTTTTTGCTCTATATGACTCACATTTTCCCCCCTCAAAAGTAAGGGGAAATGTCTGTGAGTCTTATAGAGCGAATATGTGTGTGCAGTAAGTCTGTCAGATGTGCAGCCCATGGGGAAGTGATGGGGAATGTGCCTGTGATTATGTGCCCATTTGATTCAGAATTTTTTTTTTCTTGTTTTCCTCCTCTAAAAACTAGGTGCGTCTTATGGTCAGGTGCGTCTTATAGAGAGAAAAATACGGTAGTTATTGTTTTCCCCAAAACAAATTTGTATTAAGCAGAGGTTTTTCGACTGGGTTCTCCCTGTGGTGACTTGCTAGATTGTATGGGCTCCACTGGAAGAATGGTGAGGAGTTGATTAAGGTTTAACAGGTAGCTTTGTAAGCTTTCCCAAGGTAGTTTCTTGAAGGCGCGCCAAGGCATTATGGCCTTCAGCTTATTAGAAGAACACCAGAGATAATTACATTTGAGATGCCTTCTCCAAGCATATTTCTTAGATAAGAGCTCTGGGAACCGAAAGCATTTGCTTTTCTGAAATGCTCGCATCCCTCCTCTGCCCCCAAGAGGGGCAGTGGCTGGGTGGATAGTTATAACCTGTGTATACTGGCAAGTTGGGAAAATCCATGGCAAGAAACGTTGCTCTGTTCTTGAGCTGGGAAGTGGAATGGACGCACTGTGTTATTGGATTTTGAAAGGGAGGACACTGTGGAAGACGGGAGTATCAAGGGAAGCAGAAACCTTGGAAACCCCATCAAGGTCTTTGCCCACCTGCTGCCCAGTCAATTTTCCAGACCAACCCTTGAGGGCAGACATGTTTCGGAATAGATGGAAGGGGTCCCAGGAGAAGATGGAGCCATTACCTTGTCTGGTCCCTGACCTCAAAATGAGGCACTGGGAGAGACGAGCTCCCCAGTTAGAGGGCTTGCGTAGGTCTTTCCACAAGTGAGAGCCACCCTAGGGCCTCCAGTATGAATGCCAGGGGGGATCGGGGAAAAGTTTGGATTCAGCTCTCATTCACTCCTTCCATGAGCAGAGACTGTCCTTCAGCTTGCTAGGGGGCTTTTAGAGTTGCATTGTCTTGTTAGCTGTGAAGTGCCAGTAAAGATCCTCATTGTCTTGAGCAGGAAAGGAGTGGTTGGGCTCCTGATGGTGGCATTTTCCTGCTTCGAGAGCTGATGAGCAAGTGCGCTGTGACATCGATGGCCATTCTCAGTACCTTGTCATCTGGCCAGAGTGAGAGGCAGGTGAGCAAAAGGGCTGCAGCAATGAGGAGAAGTGAATGCAGGTGACCGACCACATGCACCCTTGTCACTGGGCCAGCTTCCAGATCGTGCTTCACCAAGGCAGCTTTCAACCACAGGATGCCTAGAAATATCAATGTCCATTTAAATCATTTTTACAAGAAAAGGTCCCTGCTGTTCAGAGAGGGTTGAGAAAGAGCTCCGTGTCACAGCATGAGCATAGACTAGCAAATCATATTCAGGAAGCCCTTCCTGAGGCAGCTGCTCATGATAATTAGCTTCAGAAATCCCCCCTCAAAAGCTAATTAAAAAGAGGGGAGGATTAAAATGCAATGCAGGTCCCATGGAAAGAGGCAGCAAGCCCACTGGAGGACTAATAAGTAGTGGGAAAAGTTGGAGTTAAATTGCAGAGCTCGTTCAGTAACCTCAGGCTACCACAAGCCTTCAGCCAAGCCTAGCTTACAGGGTTACTGTAAGAAATCAGTGGTTTATTTACTTTAAAAAATTCTATACTATACATACTCCCATAGAAAATCTCTAGATGGTTTACAACAATAAAAATATCAAAACAAATAACAGTATTCACTTAAAATTGAATTAAATCATATGCCTATTAAAATTAACAATTGAAATACTGGTTAAATAAAAAGGTCTTATTCTGCCATCGGAAAGAATAAGGAGTAGGTGCCTCTGGAGAGTTTATTCCACAATGCAGGTGCCACCACCTGTAGCAGCCCCCCTCAACTCCTTCACGAAGGGCTCTTGTTGAAGATCTTAAGGACTGGGCAGTAAATACAGGAGGAGGAAAACCTTTAGATAACCAAGCCCTAAACCATTTATGGATGGACTCCGTAAAGGAAGCCTCAGCTGTGAATGTAGAAAAGCTGGGCAGGGCTGTCATGGGCTGGACACTCTGGAGGGCTTGTGTTCATGGCGTTGCCATAGGTCTGAGCCAGTTTGATGGCATGTAACAGGAACAGGTGGGCTTCGTGGACCTCCTGGGAAGAAATGGGCTTGACAGTGCAATCCTCTCTGTGTTTACTCAGGAGTTAGCCTCACCAGGAAAGGGAGTCCTATCCACCAGGGGTGGACAACTCCAGTTTCCCCGATGGCCTCATGTAGTGGCCCAATCCTATGCATATTTAGACAGGAAAAGGATCCCCAGGATTAAGGACATCCAACCAGCTCTGCAAACCGGGGTCCATCTAGTCCAGCATTCCATTCACACAGTGGCCAACCAGCCCCCCATGGGAAACCCACAAGCAGGACCTGGGTACAACACCACCCACCCCTAGCAATGGAGCTACATCAGTGTGCTGCCTCCAATACCAGGAACAGTAGCCACTGGTAGCCATGCAGGCTGGGAAATGTCTGTGTTTGTGTGTGGGGGGTGTATGTGTGGTGGCTGTAGGACTTTCCCCAGTTCACACATGCTTAGGAAGGAACCGTCGGCTTTCTCCTGCTCACTGGCTCATACACAGACCCACAATTCCGCACCTTCTCTTCCTTTCCTCTCCGCTCCACACATTTCCTCTCCCCACCCCGATTTCCTCCTCTGACTTCTCCCATAGAATATCCTCACCTGGATCTTGGAGGGAGGGGACATATGCCTCCCCTGTGTCATGCACCCCTCCATGGCCAGGGAAGGCTTTTCTTTTTCTGCCCGGAGAGCAGTGGAGGCAACCGCTGAGCCCTTCGCACTTGGAAGCTCACCGTCTTTCACCAGCCAAGTCTGCCACATCCCAGGCTTTCCATATCCAGGGAAGGCTGCCAGAAGGCTGCCTCCTGTTCCCCGTGGCTTCCCCTGAGAGCCCCTGAAAGGAGAAGCGTTGGGGTACAAGAGCCACAGTGCAGCTGAGATCTTGGTGTGGTTTCTGACGGGCGTTTAAGGAGCTATCCATGGTTCTGAACTGCATTTCCAAAGGAGGAGCCACGCCATGGATCTCTCCTTTGCCATTCAGACCGAAAACCAGAGTGAATCCACCACCCAGAGTCCTGGAGCCACCAGTTCCTGGTACTGGGTGACAAAAAAGAGGGGTGGAAAAAGAAAACAATAGCTGGGAGGCAAGGAATTGAGGCAGTATGGACAGGGCATGGGCAAATGGCAGGGGAAAGTTCTCATGGGAGCATAGAATCTACAGGTGGCTCACCTGTGCAGCAAATCCCATTGAATTTATTGGGACTTATTCCTGAGTAGGAATGGACAGATTTCCCAGCTTCAGTTCCTCTCAGTTTCTCACTTTTCCAGTCTTAAGTTTGGTTGCATTCATGCAATGTCATGCATTACATTTCTATAGCACCGAACAGTGGAAGCTCTTTGGGCAGTTCACAAAGATTACAAAAGAGAATAAAATAAGATTGCAGAGATTTAAAAAAAATCTCCTCCTCTCCATTTTATTCTCACAACAGCAGCCCTGCGAAGTAGGTTAAGTGGAGGTCTGTGACTGGCCAAAAGTTGCCCAGGGAGCCCCATGGCAAAATGGGACTAGAACCTGCATCTCTCATTTCCCTGGTACAATACTCTGGTACAATGTCACACTGGCACTCACACTATATATCTGCATTTATCTCAATATATGCATTTTTGCAAACAATTTTTCCAGTGTAATGCATTCTTGAATGTTATCTCCTTGGATATATCCATTCTTGCATACTTCTTATAACTGGAGAACTTCTCGGAGAAATTCGGAGAAGCTTGAATTTTAAAGGGTGACTGAAGCTTCACTTCCCATTGAATTTCCCTAATTTCAAAAACGTGAAATTAAGTGTTTCTGCACTGAAACACAAATGGAATTAATATTTTCCTTATCCCTACTTCTGAGTAAACATGCATGAAATTGAGCTTAGAGCTGTATTTCAAAATAATAACCTTCATTTTGACTCAGTTAATATTAATCATTAATGTTTACAGAATGCTCCTTTGCTCAGAAGACATCAAGGCAATGCATAACAATTTATTTCAATAAAATCATAAAACTCAGGCCATTAAAAATGTTGAAACAACTACATAACCACATAATTAAAAAGGCTAAATTTAAAAAGATGAGTCTCCTTCACATTCTTTTTCAAAGCTAAGAGAGTCAGGCAGTTGTAGATCTTTATGGAGAACATCTGATAAAAAGAGGAAAAATGAACCACCCAGGAGTCCCACAATAAGTCTTCAAGAATGAATCTTTGGAGGAGGAAAGGCTTTCATACATGCCTGGTGCATGGGCTTCTTTGGTGGGTGCTCTTGGAAGAAGTTAGGATATGGAATGGCCTTCCAAGGGAAGAGGTTGAGGCCCCATCGCTGAGGGTGTTCAAGGATAGGCTGGACATGCACATGGTGGGCATTATTATTTATTATTATTATTTAACAGATTTCTATGCCGCCCCTTGCCAACTAGCCTCGGGGCAGCTAACAACATATAAAAACAAAATAAACCAGCCAACAGGCACACAATACACCATCACAATCTAAAATTGGCCCATCTCATAGTCATAAATTAAAACTATAAATAATCATAAACCTTAAAATTTACAAATAAATTAACAATTAACATATTTCTTAAATAAAAAGGTCTTCACCTGGTGCTGAAAAGCAAATAAAGATGGCGCCAGGCGAACCTCTCTGGGGAGCACATTCCATAAGTGAGGCGCCACCGCAGAGAAAGCCCTCCTCCGGGTACTTACCCTCTTCACCTCCCTCACCGAGGGTTCCCGGAGGAGAGCATCTGCCACCGATCGTAAGGGGCGGGAGGGTGTATATGGTCGTAGGTGCTCCTTTAGGTAGCCAGGACCCAAGCCATCGTGAGCGGAGCCAGCTGGAACCAGGGGTCAGACTAGATGGCCCGGGCATGCTATTGTCAGGACAAAATGAGCAAAAGCAAAATCAGCAAAATGAGAGCCAGTGTGGTGCAGTGGTTAAGAGCACTGGACGGCTTACAAAGAACAAAAAACCAAAGAACAAACACCCCCACCATCACCACAACAACACACTGTTGTATTTATTGAAATTTGTTTGTAAGCTGTCCAGAAACGCACAGTGATTGGACGGGTTAGAAATATCCCAAATAAATAAACGCACAGCACACAGCATCCAAAAATAGTGATAAAAACAAGGATAAAACCAATGTTGCAAGTCTTGTTTCCCGCATACACCTTCGAAGTGCTCCTGCCCCTGTCCTGAGAGGCCTGTCTTTAGAGGCACAGCTGAGTTATGCAAATGTCCCCTTTCCTGAAGGTAGGAGCCTTCTGTATTGTGTTATTCTAATTCGATTTTGCCCTTTTTTAATTCCAGTGTTCCTCAAGCATGCTGAGTATCCGATCCCCCACCCCTCCTCCAAACTGTGTGCATGTAACTGCAAGGTTATAAAAGCATCTTCTGCAGCTCCCTTCTTGGCAGTCCCTTCAGAGGATCCCAACATGTATTTTCTGTATGTCTGAATAAACTGTGAATGTTCTCTTGATTGTACACCCCCAGCAGACTCTCTTTGGGTGTTTTTTTTACTCCTGTCACCATGCTAAGGAATAGCAAAGCGATGCAGTATTTTATGGGGGTTATTTAGCTCCAGGTTATACTGTTTAAAATTTGTATTTTTCTGGTTGACTATTTATATCTCTCTCAGCTTCATTTTCTCTTCTTGTTGTAGCATTTCATGTACACCACCTCAAGATACTTTTTGGATGAAGTTGTGTTTTAGAAGTTTAAAGGTAAAGGTAAAGGTTTCCCCTTGACATTAGTCCAGGCATGCCTGACTCTAGGGGGTGGTGCTCATCTCCGTTTCCTGGCCGAGGGAGCCAGCGCTTGTCCGCAGACAGTCTCCATGGTCGTGTGGCCGGCATGACTAAACACCGCAGTGCACGGAACGCTGTTACCTGCCCGCCGAAGTGGCACCTTTTTATCTACTTGCATTTGCATGCTTTCGAACTGCAAGGTTGGCAGGAGCTGGGATGGAGCACGGGAGCTCACACCGTGTGCAGATTCAAACTGGCGACCTTTCAATCCACCGGCCCAGCAGCACAGCGGTTTAAACCACTGCACCACCTGCAGTCCCTTTAGAAGTTTAGAAAGAATTAAAAAAAAAAAAACTTAACTAGTCCCCCTCTCCATTTTTCACTCCTATACAAGTTTATATGGAAAAAGTCCCTGCTGGCTATATAAACTTGCATAACATCACACCTTAAGGCACAAAGATGTGCACCTTTTAAAAGAAATGCCAGAACATAAGGGCAATATTAAAAATCAAAAGTCAGCATTACTTCTTTGTCTTGGCAATGGCTCTCCCCGGAGCAATATGATCGAAAATAGACAGCCTTTTCAATGAAAATTATCTAATAGCAATAAGAGATAAAATGCATTAGGAAGCCCCAATCTTAATAAAACTGACTCCTGAGTAGACTTATATAGCTGTGATCCAAGTGATCCTACTTTATTTGCTCTGTGGGATGCTTTCCTGCTGCTGTGTATTAAAAAAAAAATTAATGTTACTTATTTTCTCTTGCCATATTGTCAGGTAAATAATGCTGATCTGTGCAAGTTTTATTTTTTATTTTTTGTTAAAATGGAATTCATATAGAAGAGTAGTATTAAAGTTTATCAAATTTATTCCTAAGCTGGTTTGGAGCAAAGGAGCTAAGTTTTGCAGCCAGACACGACGACTGGCTGTGACCAGATGAGTCTGTTATTGATGCACCGACCAGATTCCTGGGAACAGCCCTGATTTATTTATTTATTTATTTATTTAAAACATTTATATGCCGCCCCCATTGCAACAAAGCCTCGGGGCGGCTCACAACATAAACAGTAAACAACAACAATTTAAAACAATTTAAAATTTAAAATTGGTCCATCTCGAATAACCAATTAAAATACTATGAATACAATCACTAACTAGCAATTAAAATAACTTTTAAATAAAAAGGTCTTCGCCTGGCGCTGAAAAACAAATAATGACGGCACCAGGCGGACCTCTCTGGGGAGCGCATTCCATAGATTGGGTGCCACCGCAGAGAAGGCCCTCCTGTGGGTACTCTGTCTCCTTATCTCCCTCATGGAGGGTTCCCAGAGAAGGGCATCTGCTGCCGATCATAAGGGACGGGAGGGCATATATGGGTGCAATGTGATTAACTCACATTGTAACAATACACCACATTAACAGGGTTGTAAAGAAATGTGGGGTATCGATATTGGAGTGGAACTGCAGTGGAAAGCCAGGAGTTGGTTAACGTGTTGGAGTGGGACGCAGGAGTTACTGTTGTGTTCCGTAAAGCTCATGTTTGTTTCCAGTGGAAATGGGTCAATGGCTTTATGGGAAAAATTGGGGTTGCAATGACACCTAACCTGAAAAGTTGAAGTGAATTTGAAAGTTCCAACTGCAAAAGGATTTTGATGGAAAATCTTTCTCTGTAAAATGTTTAAATGAGACTAATTGCATTTCTTGGGTGGTGTGGATTGTGTAGTGATTTTGATAACTCCAGTCTTCTCCATCTTGCTGCTCGTCTGATATGTTGAAGTGCATGTCCCATCATTCTCAAGTGGTATACTGCCTGGAGGTGTAGAAATTCTAGTCCATTATCTCTATAACTACAAGCACATTGCTGGGTTGGAGAATACTGCCCAAAAAGACATTTATGAATCTTATTTGAAGGTTCCCCTTGGGAAAAAAAAAGAATATTGAAGGAAAGTAGTAAAAGTCTTCTAAGACCAGTGAGAATTCTAAAAGGATAAAACACATCCTGAGAACAACTGACTTTTGTTGAAAAAAGAGTGTCTTGTCTATTGGTGTTTGTTGGACCTTTCCCCCTTTGAATGATAGAAAAGCAACCTTAGCACAGCAATAGCTTTTAATCTTATTTCTGCAGAATGGAGACGCCTATTGCAACCTCTCAACAAATTGGATCACAGCGCATTGCTTTATTTATTTATTTATTTATTTACAAGATTTATATACCGCTCAATATTCTGGTATGGTCATTCCAGAGGAATGAACAAGGAAACAGAGGAAGGGAATAGAACAGAACTTGTTATTTATTTTTGTTGTATGTTTTTATATTTAACCTGAGATGGGCCAGTTTTTTAAATATTGGATATGTTTTTGTATTGTGAGCCGCCCCGAGGCTGCTGCAAGGGGCGGCATATAAATATTTAAATAAAATAAAAAAATAAATAAAATAATAAACAGTAGGCTAAAACAGAATAATCATCATGGCTGGTTAGTTCAAGAGCGCTTCTTGAAGCAAGGGTGGTTTCAGGAGGCACCAGAACCGAGATCATTGGTACCTGCCTAGCCTCCAGAGTCACACTGTTCCAGAGCAAGGGAGTCACTACAGTAAAAGCTATTCCCTGGGTGGGCACCAGTTAGGCCAAGGCTGATTGGGACCACCAGAAACGTGCCATCGGGTGACCTCAGCGACCAGGCAGGCTGGCCTTCTCTAGTGATCTCCAATAATACTCAGCCACCCAGCCTGGAGAAAAAACTCAGGGGCTGGACAAGTTCAGGGGCCCCCAAGAGAGCAGAGGGAGAGGGGAGAACCTGGAGGAGCAACTGGATCTGAACTGCTACAAAAGACTCCAAGCATGTCAAATGGCAGGACCAGGGCAAAGCATTATTTGCTTTTCGTTATTTGTTTTTCAGCGCCAGGCTAAGACCTTTTTATTTAAACAATATTTTAACAACGCTTAATAATATCTATAGGTTTTAATTGTGCAGCCAGGGTGTTTCTGGGCTTTTAATTGTACTATGTATCATGTTTATTTATTTATGTGAGCCGTCCCGAGGCTATAAGCAATGGGACGACATATAAAAATTCTAAATAAATAAATAAATAAATAAATAAATGCCGAACTCTTACAGTTGCTGATGGAGAGCCCCGGGCCCCTTTATACCAGGAGGAGACAATGGACTGTTAGGGGTCTGAACCCAAAACCATAGGGGCTGACTCAAGAAGCCCACGGGGCCCACGGGCACGCAGGCTTTGAAGCTCTCCTGGTGCTGTGGGGCAGAGGGGGGCATGCAAAGGCTGTTCACGGGGTGACTGGGAGGTAGCAGAAGTAGCATTGAGATCTGCAGCCTGACGGGCTTACAACCAGACCGTGTCCTTGTCACCAAATCGCAAGCGGACTTTCTGGCCAGAGGAAAAGATCAGGCTGGGATTCATGGTGGGTCATGTCGATAAGACAATCTCTGCACGGACTGTGAATGACAATTTGGGAGACCAGGGTTCCAGGAGCTGTATTTTTTTTAGAAGGATTCGGCCTGGAGGCTGGAGGGGGAAGCGTGGGCGGTGATGAACCTTGGATGCTCTGAAGGCACGAACAGAGAGTCCTTCAAACCACACTGCAAAAGGCAGAGGCAGAACACGCCAATGTTTTCACCAGGCGGCTACGGGAACACTTATGCGACAGTTCAGGAGCTCCACTCTGCACTCGAGAATTTTAATTTTATATAAGTGTTAAATGTGTATAAAAGACACCCATTAGCATCATGCTCTCTGGGCAGCCATTACAATAAAAATGTCAATAATAACAGTAACGAAAATGATACAATTAAAATATTACAGTGTCGCACTGGAGCAATGTTGGGCTCAAGTGCTCACACAGACCTTTTACTGACCCCTTTCAGAGCTTCCCAGAGAGGACTGAAGCCTGTATTCTTTGACACCAGCAGCAAATTATCCAGTAATTTCTGGCTTTGATTGGCATGTTTGAAAGAGCACAGAGAGGAAAGCTGCAAAGAGTTCCTGAGCAATTGTTGCTCCCCCCTCCCCCAGGATGCTGCAAGAGCTGGGAAATTAAATCTTATTTTTTGTTCCTTGCTAACTGCTCTTTTTCTTGAAAGAAAAAAAAATCCCCTCCTCCTCCTGTTTCTTAGGCTTTCTATTTTTCTTTCTAGTTCACGGACTGCCATTGTATCAAGGAATCTGTGTTTGTACAGCAGTGTCTGGGCTTCTCAGATAAGATAAAACTCCAGTTGAAAGGGGAACTCTAGGCTGGAGCACTGTGACGGCCGCTTGGCCATAAATCAAAAGAGGAAATGAAATAATGGGGGGGGGGTGTCTGATAAAGAAAAATCAAAAGGAAGAGGAAACATAGAAAAAAAAGAGCGAGTCAGAAGGGGCCTCCCGGGCCATCTAGTCTGACCTCCGGCAACTAGGAACTATTTCTGGACATGCACATGGTGGGCATGCACATGGTGGGCATGTCATGAGCGGAGCTGGCTGGTGCCGGAGGTCAGACTAGATGGCCCAGGAGGCCCCTTCTGACTCGCTCTGTTTCTATGTTTCTATGTTTCTATTTCAAGATTTATATTCTGCAACTTTTTTCAACAATGTTTTTGACAAATGCCACTTGCAAGTTTAGTGCTTTCAGGAACAGGGATTGGCCGTGGTAGCAGAAATCACTGAGTAAGCTTTGGCTTTCCAGTTTGCATCCCCTGTTAGTTGGGGATGAAACAAATGGACAACAATGCACACATCTGCAATCTTCAAGGAGGCAGCCATTTCTAGGCATCTGCTTAATCTTTTCACACATTTGGAACTGTCTCACTGGAAGGACAGAGCAACCTCAAATCACACACACACACACAAAAGAAACCCTTGTGTCTGATTGCTCTGAGAAGCTGGGCCCCACAGCTGTTACTCGCCAACCCTCAAAGATGGCTTTGGCAACACAAACCAGCACAGTTGATGGATCCACATGGAGGTTTATAATAATCAGCGTTGTCGTCGTCGTCATCATAATCACGGCACTTCTTGGCCCTTCATCTCTATAATTTTGTGCTAAATTGCGTTCCATTCTTCCCAATAACGAGTTTTGCTGGAATGACACTTATCTAGGCTTGTGCACACTGTAAACACACCAACCCATCTAGTTTGCATTGCGCAGAGAGTATGGCTTTGCTCATAATGTGCCATCTGCTGGCCTCAAACGTAAGAGATGATAAGAGGTGATCGTCCCTCTCACATTGGGAGAAAAGCATCTCTCAGTGCTAAGTTTAAAATCAGGCAAATCAGATCTGACGCAGGGCTTTTTGAAAAGGTCTCTCCACTAGAAGGCAATCTGGAAACTGAAAATGTAGCAAAAATGCCGTGCACTTAGGTGATTCATCTTGCTAATAAAAGGCATTCTCAAGCTACACGCTATCGCTGTGGAACAGACTGGAAAATAAGTGATTAAAAAACCAAAGCAAAGCAAAGTGAAGCAAAGTTCTGAGAAGTGATTGAGAAAAGATCTTCAGAAGAGATGGTGCACATCGCTGACGATAAGAACTGCAAGCATTTTCCCGCAAGGGCAGGTTTGTTTCCGGTTTTACTGCTTGGAGCCTATTATCCCCTCCTCCGTGTGAGGATAGGCAGAGGGAAGGCCTTGGGTTGACCCTGCATCTTAGCTTGGACATGAGATGGTCCTTGCTTTGGAGGCCCTGAAAGTCGTGGCGAAGGATCTGGAGGTCCTGATGGGGACACCTGGTTTGGGCCCTCACCGTTGCTGCCTCCAGAGGTGCAATACCATCTTCTTACTATGGGAGACAAATATTTGAAAATAAACCAAATCCTTTGATTAAAAAAAAAAAAAAACATTTGCAACAATCTGGATTTGTAACTTGGCAAGCTAATTACAAATAATGGCAAGGTCAGTTTGCTCATCGCTAATGGGTAAATTATAGGAAATTGGGTGTCGGAATAAATGGCCAGTTTTTAAAATGGACTGCTAAAATATCCCAAGGATTCACAATGAGATTAAGTTCCAGAGTGGCCAATTTTGTGGATAACTTCGATGAATCATGGTGTTAAAATCCATTGCACTGGGATCAATGCCTGGAAGGCACCATGATGAGGAATTAAATGTGAGCTGTTCACACTGCCCAAACTGTCACCTAGTGGGCACCCCTTTTCAGCCTTGGAGCAGTTGGGGATGTGTGGATCCATAAAACCCCAAGCTCACTCAGGCCAAGTCCATATCTGATGGGACATGTTGCTTTCTTTCTTATTGAATGAGAATCCACATGCATTTTCATCTATATTTTTTCCAAACGTACACCCTCTCTCATTGATGAAAGCATATTCTGTGTGCATTTTTCCAAAGGGTGCATGCTGTGTACCTCCCTGGTAATGCACATATGTGCCAGTGCATGTTAGTGTATGAACATGAGAACAAATGCTCTATGTCAGCACAAAAGCATTACAACATTAGCACAAAAGCAAATTTGCACAAATCCCCATCCAAAGCGGCAAACCACTCTGCACATCTGCAGAACCCAGGCAACCTGGACAAAGTGTCGTGAGCATGTTTCTCCCCTGCTTTTCTTTTCCAGCCGAAAAGCTTATAAAGCACAGTTCTTTTAACAGATTTTCCTGTGTTAAAGGTAAAGATAAAGGTTTCCCCTTGACGTGAAGTCCAGGCATGCCTGACTCTAGGGGGCGGTGCTCATCTCCGTTTCCTGGCCGAGGGAGCCAGCGTTTGTCCTCAGACGGTCTCCGTGCTCATGTGGCCGGCATGACTAAACACCGAAGTGCACGGAACGCTTTTATCTTCCCACCAAAGTGGTACCTTTTTATCTACTTGCATTTGTAGACTTTTGAACTGCAAGGCTGGCAGGAGCTGGGACGGCGCACGGGAGCTCACCCCATTGTGCAGATTTGAACCGGCGACCTTTCGATCTACCAGCCCAGCAGCACAGCAGTTTAAACCACTGTGCCACCTGCAGTCCCTGTTTCCTATGTTACAGGCTGTTTATTATGAGAGTTATGAAAAAGTTGCATAAATCAAAGTAATGATCCCTCTGTTCTGTGTAGCTTCTGCCCATGGGAAGAGTTGATTCCAAACTGAAACGGCCCTCTCCCCAATTGCTCCTCCCAGGGTCTGGACTGTACCTTCAGGGTGGTTCATGCTGCTTGCAGACCAAATGGGGTTAGTTTGAGGCTACCCAATTGTTCCACCCTTCTGGCCTGGTGTCTCCTTACTGAGTCTAGGAATTCTCTCTCCTCCGTCCCTTCTTCTACAGTGCCTCCTTCAGTGCCCAAGACACTTTGGTTGTTTATCCCTGCCTGGCTACTCCCACTTGCTAAACTTGATTTTTCCAATGGAAATCTAAAATCTAAAACCTCCATGGGGGATCCATGCAGGACACTGAACCTGGAAGAATCTTCATCTTAATAAAGCTTAGTAAGACAAACGAAGAGTAATAAACCGAACCTGCGGAATGCACAGCTCTCCAATGTGGTGATGGGCACTTACATGGGTTTCGAGAAGAACTGGACACAGAAAGTGTCTCCATGTGGGCTCTCTTAGGATCTGTGACACTTGATCCCTGCTGAAATCAGAATAGTGGTTCAGGTGGAGATGTGGGCCAGTTCAGCAGGACTCCTCTTAAATTCTTGTGTCTGCAAACTGCAATTAATTGGAACATTTTAAAAGGTTCCCTTGTTTAAAAAATAGAGAAGGAAGAAGGACAGCATTAGTTTTCTTTTCTTCGTGGACCCTTTCGAGGTTCAGACACTTATTTATTTTATTTTATTTATTAAAATATTTATAATTTATATTTATACTTCCCTTTCAGTTTTAACTTCCTTCCCTCACTAGAAGGCACAAGATCTATGGCTCCTCATCTCCCAGGGAATCAGTGAATTTCCAGGACTTCGATCCTCCTGCTTCTTTGGTCATCATTCAGGCTGTTCCTTCCAAAGGAGCTGCAACATCATTTGACGGAGCAACGCTGTTTCCTCGGAAAAAGCCTTTGCTTTTTCTTGCACTTCACCTCTCCCTCTGCACCCCACAAGGGCTTTAATAAGTGTGGCTGCTTTCACACAGAAAGGGCTCTGTGTCTGTGACTTATTTATGGCTCCATTGAGCAATAAAGAGTCATTGATTTTCTGCCCTGCTGGCCCTTGGGACTTCTCTTAACCTACTGAGGTTGATTTTCAGAAAACTTATTTGCCGAAGCAGGCAATTTGTACAATCCACCTACAGAGGTCTTGAAAGGGGCTTTTATTGAACAAAAGCCACTGCACCACTTCCTGGCTGAGCTTGTATTATTGGGGCTGGAACTTAAACTAGGGCAGCTCTTGAGTTCGGCTGTGATGCATCGTGCTGATTGTGACACCAGAAGGAAGGCTGACTTGGTTGTATCCTGGGCTGAGCAGAAATGTCCCTAAGAGCATGAAGAGCAGAGGAGACCAAAGACATGCCTTGTCCAGCATTTGGAACACACAATGGCCAACCAGGTGCCCTTGTGGTTTGCTGATTTCTTCTTCCCTTGGTGCATCATCTGCGCAGGTGGCGTGGCTTGTGTGAGCTTGGGCACAGGTGTGTGTAAGTGAGAGGATGCATGTGTTTCTGTGACCCACACAATGTGGTCCCCAGAAGGTTAAGAACTTCTGAAGGACTCAGCTGGGATCAGAGGATGGGCCCATCCAGTTGACATAGCAGCCACGCAGCTGAGCACAGGATCCCACCAGCAGGACATGAATCCAACACAACATGCCTGTCCATGATCCCCAGCACCTGTTGTACAGAACCATCCTGCCTCTGATAATGGAAGGAACGTATAGCTTTTGGGACTTACTAAAAGGCCATAGAGGGTCTTCTTCTCCTTCATGAATTTGTCCGATCCCCTTTAAGTCCACCCAAATTGGTGGCCATCCCCACATCTCATGGAAATGAATTCCATAGTTGATTTGCACATCAAAGTGCATAGTTCTGAGTGAGCCACAAGGGATGTAACTCAGGCTGAAAAAAGTTCCCCATCCATGTATATTCTCCTGAAAATGGTAGTGGAGCCAGACTGGGGTTGGGTAGGAGGGCAGAGTATCTGCTCATAAGAAATGCCTGCTGCTAACCCATTTAACAAATACCGTAGCATTAATTTGGCTTAAATAAGCTGCAAACATATGGCCCCACACTAAGAAACCCAGGCAGCCTTGTTAGTTTAAATATTTGCCATCCAAACCCTGGCTCACAAACCTAAGACTCTACTAGGCCATATTCCATGGGCTCAGGAAGGGTTACACTTACATCATTAAAATTAGCTCCACCAACTTCATCCTCTCCCTCTAACAGCCAGTCTAGACATAATGATCATCTCATAGAACCATCTGAAAAACGAACACAAAATTACCTTTCATGCAATCATTCAAACTTCTAGGTTGCTTCATTCTCACTGTATGGAGAGAGTAATTGTGTTAATGATATGGTCTAATGATCTTGTATAATGGGCCCCAGACCCTTGGGAATTTGTTAGATGGATCATGTAATGGCCCTGTGACAGCATGAAGCCAATGTTTTCCTGGCTGTTTGCACACTGGCAAGCTGCTGGTTTGCAAATGAAAAAGATGCACATCATGTGCATTTCCTGCAGTAAAATGTTCGGGAGGATTTCCAGAGTTTTGTATTCTGTGGCAAAGAAATTTGGCCTCTATATATAGAATTCAATCTGTTGTTGTTGTTTGTTGTTAGTCGCGAAGTCGTGTCCGACCCATCGCGACCCCATGGACAACATTCCTCCAGGCCCTCCTGTCCTCCACCATCCCCCGGAGTCCACTCAAGCTCACACCAACCACCTCAGTGACTCCATCCAGCCACCTCATCCTCTGCCGTCCCCTTCTTCTTTTGCCATCTATTGTTCCCAGCATTAGATTCTTCTCCAGGGAGTCCTTCCTTCTCATTAGGTGGCCAAAGTATTTGAGTTTCATCTTCACTATCTGGCCTTCTAAAGAGCAGTCAGGGTTGATCTCCTCTAGGACTGACCGGTTTGATCGCCTTGCGGTCCAAGGGACTCGCAGGAGTCT